>SNQJ01S0046244.1:18162-35089 GCA_010110895.2 Picea sitchensis | reverse complement strand
GGAGGTTAGGGAGTAGACAAGGCACTTAATGAGTGTCCAAGTGGAAATAGAAGGATGCAACTGATTGAAAACCTCTAGAGGCAAGGGAATAGTTCCTTCGTCCATCACACTTGAGAGCCCCACATTTTTTGTTTTCAATAACTCAGATTACTCTCATAGGTTCCACTGCCAACTGGTACATCGAACTTCCTAAAGGGAAATTCAGTGATTTCAAAACCTTTGCAACTGATTTTTTAACATATTTTAAGCTTCCCGCCTGCTATGAAATAGGCACTGATCTCCTCACCCCGAACCAGAAGCCCTGAGCGATATGTTAGTAAGAGGTGGAACCCCTAAATCCCAAAACATATGGAACACCTTTATTAGCAGTAGGCAGAACCCGTTTGGATGACCGCGCCGATCCTTATTGAAGAGTCATGTTTTCAAATTCTCTCTATATACGATATTCTGGTACATTAGAACCGAACCTTACCTTATATCTCTCTTTGCTTTATTGTAAGTGATAACCTTATCTTCAAGCCAGCTCTGCTCAGGCGGGGAAGAAATCTAGTGGGAAGATACGAGTGAGTTAGGTTGGAGATAGTGCGAGGTTGAAAGGAATCAAGAAAGCACCCACAGAACCTTATTTATTTAGTAAGGGGCCGTCAGGAAAGTAAGCCTGCCTTCGGTCCGCCCCTCTCCCTCCATCCATTCAGAACAGGGAGTGTGGTTTGGGGTTTGGTCCTGTCCAAACAGTCTGTAATGCCTATCCAAAACTGAACGATCAGTATGCCTAGCCTGCCTTTCTATAATTTATTCTATCCAATAGGAATCCTAAATGAATTTGATGTATGGAGTTCGGATGTCTGTTTGCCTAAAATCCCTTTCTTTATCTATTTGATCCGTTGAGTTGAACTGATCGTCCTTCTATATATGAGACTATGATTCCATAGATAGCCTTATCAAGGAACGGCCAGCCAGCAGATTCCAGCCAGGAGAAAGGGAACCACCCAATCCCTTGCTTGAAGGAGCTTCCTGATCTAAACTAGAATCATCTTAGCGATTCCGCTATGATGATGCCTCTTATGCTACCTCAACGTAATTAATCAACATAGCAGTGGAAGCCGAGCACAATGAGGGGTCTACTCAAAAAATGGTTGTTGTTTCACTAACGGATCACCCACTTACTACCTTCTCCCTTGCTTTAAGGGAGGGCGTGAACTGTATAGCGGATGCCATGAGGGGGATTTCCTTTTAGATGACATAATAATCTCATATATAATGAAATATAAAGCTTATGGAAATATAATGCTAATTTTTTCAATTAGTTATTTCAATATTATCTCAAGCTCGGTAATTGCAACATTTATCTATTCTTTTTCTTTGGGATAACCCCTGAAATTTCATGGGCGGGCGATGGAGATTTTGAATCTGGCGACCAGAACGGGTTATGGAGTCCATGAAACAGAAGTCTAAGCTCTCGGCCTTTGTAGTACAACAAGCCCTTCTCCTACTCTGGACTTGGCGAGATTGGTTACTGGTGATCTCTTGATTTGCTCTGATTTGACTGTCTTCCTTTGCTCTGAGAGAGTGCACCCTCTACCTCTTTGGCATCTTGTGTGAGGTATCTACTTGTTAACAGGGTTTTCCTTACCTTAGATGAAGCTGTCTTTCCACTATTGTGAAGCTTCATCCACTTGACACGATTGCCTCCTTCTGAACTGATAGACGAAGTCTCCCATCTTTTGGTGTTTTGCGAGAGACATCTTCTAGTTAACAATGCGTTTGTCATTATTTTTGCAGTATCTGTCTTCTTCAACTTGACCCCGACAGTCATTTTTTGGATCTTTGTTTAAGCTCTGTTGTTTCCAAGATTCCTTGGATCCTGGCCCACTTCTGAACTAGCTTTCTTACCTCTGGGACTTTGATGCGCTCCCCCTCCGTCAGCTCTCTTGCCTGATAGGAGGAAGGAATGCTCCTTTAGTCTTCCCTCCCCTTCCCTCCTCGCCGCTGTCTTGAATCATTTGAAAGGAGTCAATGGAGCCTAAATGCCCAGATCCATCTACTGGGAGTCTGGGAGACCCATGGGACCACCCGGATATTCTTTCTTCGATCGATGACATTTGCAATAACCATTTCCATTCTAATCTCCGCTCTGGCACGTCTTTACCTTTAAATTCTGAACCTACACATCCTACCATCTCTTCTAACCTGACACCTCCCTCTGTTTCTCCTGTGACTGTTGAGACATCTCAGACTTTTTTTGGTTTAGCACAAGCCTGCTCATCCGACAAACTGCAGAGTGGCGATGTGGGAACAATACAACAGGGTAAAGGCTTCGAGGGGAGCAATTTACAAACAGGAAACAGATTCTCGGAGGGCTTTCCTTCCGACAAATCTCCTGGATTTCGTAAATGTCCACAAAACGTCTGGAAACCAAAACGAACTCACCCTAAACTCATTCTTGGTATGGATGTCGGTCTTACAGAAGCCTACAACCTAGCCCTATGCGCCTTAGTAGGGAGGTTAGCATACAAAGAGAAGTGTAAGCAGAATGTTGAGGATTGGGTTGCTACCAGCTGGAAACCTCTTCTAGGCTACTTGCCCAAGATACACCTACTTCAACATGGCTAGCTAGGTTTCATCTTCAAGACACCAGAAGACTCTGCCATGATCCTGGGAAGTTTCTGGCCTTTCGGAGGGGGAATCCTCATGCTTAAATGTTGGAGACTAGGCTTTAATCCCTCCTCGGAGTTCTTTGGCCACAGGCACATCTGGGTCCTCCTTCCAGGTCTCTCTCTACCTCTCTGAAACCAACGAACTCTAGAACTTATTGGAGCTTCCCTAGGAAGTTTCCTAAAAGTGGATTTAAACTCCCTTGAGGCTTCAGACAGAAGAATGGTGAGAGTTTATGTAGCCATGGATATCCAGGCTGGAATTCCACAAGTTTTAGACATAGAATGGCGAGGAAAACTTTTTGCTCAACGCCTGGACTACTTGGGCATCCCCTTCTGTTGTTCTCTCTGTCACAGAACAGGCCACCTGAGAAGAGATTGCACAAAGTTTCCCCCCCCTGACGATGTTCTGGACCCAGCGGAAGAGACAAATTTCAATGGCTACATCTATCCAATCAATCAGCCAGCGGAGGAGCTTCCTAGTCCCTGTTTGGAATCTCCACCGGATGACACTCTTGTGGGTAAGATCCATCTTTTCTGTCCTTCACTCTACAATAATTTCACAAGCTGGGATAGGCTCTTCGTTATTGAACAGGCAAACTCTATTCTACCGGCTGTACCCTTGACTTCTTTACCAACCCAACTAGCCTCTCCACCCTTACACTCCCCTACTCTGCCAACCCCACCCGAACCTGCTCTAACTGATCTTTACTCTATTACTTACCCCTCTCTAATCCCATCGCAGCCGAACCCAGGCCTTTACACAAGAGACTCGGAGACTCAACCCTCTACAAAAGAAACTGATACTCCAGGATCTATCCTCCTAGATGGCTACACAGAGCCGACACAGTCTGCATCCCAACTAGACACTTTGCTTTCGGATCCTACTCCCGCTATCTCTCTTCCTTTTAATTTTCTCCCCATCCATACCTACCAGGGGAACACCTTCATCCACCCTTCCACACTTCGATCTGATCTCCCTTCTTCCTCTAGAACGCTTACATCACCTGAGCTAAATCCTTCTTGGTCAAAAGGCATTGGCTTAAAACTTTCACCACTCAAAACCCGCAGTGCGTGCAAGAAGACCATGGCTGGTTTGTCGAATTCGGTCTCTTCCACACCGGTTCAATCTCAAGGGGCACTTAGAGCCTTAAAATCCCTCACTCGTGGTAAACCATGATCCTTTTATCCATCAACATCAGAGGGGTTGGAGGACCCTTGAAGCAAGCCTCCATGCGAAGACTTCTCGAGAAGATACAACCGTCTATCATATTCCTACAGGAAACATTGGTGGATGCCTCTGTTGCTAGAGATTTTTTATATCAGTTTCGTCCAAGCTGGCTGGCCTATAGAGCAAGTTCAGTGGGCAAATCGGGTGGCCTACTGGCCTCTTGGGACCCTTACCTCTTTGACCTAACGTCGATGCTCATTCCAGGGGGTATTTTACTATCTGGTACCTATTTCGAACTAAAAACCTCCATCAATCTGCTCAACGTTTATGGCCCCTGTGTGGACCATAAAGCATTCTGGGAGCGACTCGATGCTATTGGTCTATTAGCGGCTAGAAATCTTGTTTTCACGGGAGATCTTAACTTAGTCACTAGCCCAAAAGAATCATGGGGAGAAAAGGTGTCTTTTGACCCGCTTATGAGTTTTTTCAACCATCTCTTCTATAAAAATGCCTTGATTGGCATGAAACCAACAGAGCTCCTGCCCACCTGGAGGAATGGCTGCCTAGGATCAGCTGGAATTGAAAAATGACTTGACCAGTTTCTTATTGCAGAGGAGCTGCTCTTACTCTCCTACAACAGACGTGCATGGGTAAACCTTCCGTTTCTTTCTAACCATGCGCCAATTTGTTTACAAATTGGGGAGGGCTATTTTGGTGTTGGTCAGCCTTTCAAATTTAATCCCCAATGGCTTAAAGAGACATCTTTTAACATTCTAGTCAAAACTGTTTGGAACGACAACTCTGTCTCTTCTCCTGGAGACGCACAAGGAAACTTATTCAGAAAACTCTCCAGACTAAAACTTCAAACTATTCACTGGTTAAAGGAAAAAAAGGAAACTGAACAGGCAGAACTTTTCAACATAGAGCATGAGATGGAAGACCTTCTAAAACTCAAGTTACAGTTCCATGGTCGCGCGGATTTAGATTACAGATTTCACTGTTTAGAGGAATGCATGAACAATTTTATTCGGGAAGACGAGGAGAGATAGCGCTTGAAAAGCAGAATGCTCTGGCTGGATGGAGGGGATAAAAATACTTGCTTCTTCCATCGAGTTTCCAGCTCTCGCGGTGCAAAAAAACACCTATGGGATATTGAAGATGAACATGACAATCTACATCATTCTCAGACAGACATCAAATTGGCAGCTTTCCGTCATTTCAAAGATTTTTACCAGGCAGCACCTGACCCCTCTCTAGCAGCACAAATAGAGATTGCTAGCCTCTTCCAAACGATGGTCACAGCCGAGGAGGCTAAAACAATTGAAGCTCCCTGTACAAAGGAGGAATTGCTAGAGGTCATCAAAGGTTTTAAGAAGGAAAAAAGTCTTGGACCTGACGGCTTGTTGGTCGAACTCTACCTCCATTTTTTCGATCTCATGTGGCAGGATCTCCTGGATGTGGTTGAGGATGCACGAACCAGAGGAAGAGTAAGTTCCCAGCTAAACAACACCTTTATAGTTTTGATTCCCAAATCAAATATTCCAGGGCAGTTTAAAGATTTCCTCCCTATTTCACTCTGCAATCTATGCTACAAAATAATTTCAAAAATCGTTGCCAAAAGACTTCAACCCTTCCTCTCCCGGGAACTATCTGATGAGTAGATGGGTTTACTAAAAGGGATACAAATACTTGATGTCATTAGAGTGGCACAAGAGTTCATCCACAGCATAAAGACAAAAAATCTAAAAGCCATTCTGCTAAAGCTGGAACTTAAAAAGGCTTTCGATTGCATTAATTAGAACTTCCTGCATCTCATTCTCATTCAATGTGGATTTGGCACCATTACAACCAATTGGATTTTGGGCTGTATCTCTTCAGCCACACTCGCTATTCTGATCAATGGTGAACCAACAAAAGTTTTTCACTATGAGAGAGGACTCTGCCAGGGATGCCCTCTCTCACCGTTACTTTTCATATTGATCCTGGAAGGTCTCAGCATCCTTCTCAAGAACAACCAAGCAGAAGGTCACTTGAAGGAGATAAAAGTCGCGGGACTGACTTTTATCTTTCATATCCTTTTTGTAGATGACGTGCTGATCTTGTCAAATGCAAAACTTGCTGATTGGACAATTATTCATTCTATCTTAAATATATTTTGCACTGTTTCAGGTCTTGAAATAAATGTCCACAAATCCGTCTTCCTGACCTCAAACACCTAGGACACTTTGCTAACAGAACTAAAGGAGTTGTTTGGCATTGACTCTATCAAGCTTTCGAAGGGTTTTACTTATTTGGGATTCTTCTTAAAATCCTCCTCCACAAAAAAAGACTGGACCTGGCTAATAGACAAATTTGAAAGCAAACTTCACAACTGGAGAAACAGATTGCTCTCCATGGGAGGTAGGTATGTTCTGATAAAAGCAGTTTTGGAAAGTATTCCGGTTTTTTGGATGTCTTTAGCCCATATTCCTGCCTCTGTATTGAATATCCTTCGACAACTTATCTTTACCTTCCTTTGGACCGGAAGTAAGAAACACAAAGGTTATCACCTCAGCAGATGGGAGGTCTTATCAAAACCAAAGATGATGGGAGGTTGGGGTCTTAAAAATCTGCCTCTCTTTTATAAGGCGCTCTCGGCTAGCACCTTTTGGAGAATTTTAACAAAATCTGGCCTGTGGAGTAGAGTTATTAAAGCAAAATATCTTCATCAGCTTCCAGTCCACATTTGGCTCAGATCTGCCTCGGAGCGCCCAACTTCAGGCTCACAGACCTGGAAACACCTCTCCTCTACCCTTCCAATCATCCTACAGTGGATTTTGTGGAATCCAGGTAATGGAATTTTGATTCAAGTTGGCAGAGATCGCATCCTGGGCCTGGGAAGAAAAGCTGTGCTCTCTCCCCCTCTTCTCACGCATCTTCAAGAAAAAACCTCATCTTTTTAAATCAATGCTGCTCGTCGAACAGAGGAGGTCTGCTAGGGGTTACCTGGCTCAATAGTTCAGATCTTCAAATGGAAGCTGAGTTCTTCTTAGAGTGGGACAGTTACATACAACACTTAAAGGAAGCGGGTGTGAGCTTACAGGAAGGGCTGGACTCACTCATCTGGACGGGCGGAGACCGATCCGGCTTGCTCTATCCAAAAAATGTTTACCTTGCACTGATTTCAAATAGCGGGTTTCCTTTAATTGTTGGTTGGAGGCAGCGTATCTGGAGGGACGATTGTCCACTGAAGAAAAAACTTTTTGTGTGGCTCATTTTAGAAAATAAATTGATTTTTTGGGACAAGCTGCAAGATCGAGGTTGGATAGGACCGAACAGATGCATCCTCTGCAAGTGCTCTAGCGAATCAACTCTTCACATCTTCACACAATGCACATTCTTCCATGCAATCTGGGCGCATATTTCTTCGGCGTTAAAGCTATATTCTACTTGGTCGGGTGCTAGCGTACAAGAATGCTTCCAAAACGGATTCAGAACTAACAAATACCATACACTGCTCCCTGTTCACCTTTGCTGGCAAGTTTGGAAGGCCAGGAACACGACGATTTTTAATGAGAAAACCCCTTTTTCTCAAAGCGTGTCAAGTTTCCTACTTGCTGAGGCGGCTGTTTCAGGTAACACCAAAATGATGCTGCCTTCCATAAGACACAAATTGACTATCCCTTTAGACAGGGCAGTGGCTTGGTTCGATGGAGCTTCACAACAAGGTGGAGCTCTTTGTGGGGCTGGAGGCAAAATTGTCCTGAATCCCCACACTTGCATTCGCTGGACACTGAACGGAGTTCAGGGATCTAATATGAAGGCAAAACTTTTAGGCGCGTGGGTCTCGCTCATTCTGGCTTGCCGCCATACCGACGATTTGCTGCTTCTTCGAGACTCAAAAACTACTATAGACTGGCTAAATGGACTGGCTGACTTCAAGGTGGAAGCCCTTGAGTGTTGGAAAAAGAGAACCAAAGAAGCTACACTTCAATTTAGAAAGCTCATATTCACTCACATTTATCGAGAGGAAAACTGTGAGGCGGATACCCTTTCTAAAAGAGTGCTGCATCTTCCTCCAGGCCAAATTTGCTTCACTATATGGGAGGATGGCAATGAAGGACTAGCCAACAAGTTAATGCTTTGATTGCTATCTACATTTTTTTTTCGCAGCCCATCTTTGTGAGCTGATCATTGTTGTGAATGGGTGTTGTTTGATTTGGTCAGTCATGGACCTTGCCAAGCATTTAGTTTTCCTTTACTTGTAAGACTTCAGGCCGAAAATATGATTTTGTATAAATTTATATCCTTATGAATATAAAGAGCATTTTTTCTCATGGAAAAAAAAACCCCTGAAATTTCATAACAAGATTATCACTTTAATAACACAGGGATAACCTTACCAGGGTATCAATATTTCATGCCAACGCGCTTCGGCTTGACGGTGCCTAATGGAGCTGGGCCCAGTCGGAGGTTATATACGTGTGTTATTTAAAGCATCTTAGCCTGGCACTCGAGCAAGCCTGAGCCTGGCACTCGCGCGAGCTCTAAAACAGATGGTTGGCCTAGCCTGAGCCAAGCCAAAGCATATATATGGGGCTCCGGAACCTGTCTTCCTTACCTCACCCTCTTCTTTATTCTCTTACCCAAACTCTTCTATCTCTTGACGCGATTCGGTGGTTTTCAATAGATTGTTCTTTATTCGATCGGTATCAAGGTATCACGTCCTTTAATCAATATATTTCCCACTAGTCATAAGGAATCTGAGCGAGAAATGAAAGAAATAGAAGTGAAATAACACATAAGTAGACTAACAGCCCAAAGGCCCAACTCATTGTGGCCAGCTCTACGGCTCCCTGACGAAGGATATTTTAATCCCTATATCATGGCCGACCAAGTTTTTTGAGTTATAACCGCCCTTGTTTCCTTCCTATGTGATTAGGTACTACAAATTGACCCGAAAATGGTCTTTTCCATTTGATTCAATATTTAATGTCTGGTGAGATGATGAATTTATGCCGAGATAACAAGACCGCATCTATCTCTTTCACCTCTTCCACCCGAATCTAGCCCTTCCCCCAAACATTGAAGACATTCGCTTCCTTATCCAACCCATATTTCCTTCTTTCTCCCATATTTGTCGACTCCCACCCGAACGAAGTATTCTTTCTCTTTCTTCTTCTCTCTTTTTCTTCTTCTATCTCTTTCATTACTGGCTCATTACTAGCACCTTTAATGTACATTACTGGTGCCTTTGACATTACTGGCCCACCTTTACAGGCCCATACCAACAACGTAACTGGTCCTTACTGGCTCATTACTGGCCCATCTTACGGTCTCACGGTCTCAACCTTCCACCCACATTTATCGACATTTCTGGGATTTATGGGATTCATTCTCTAGATTATTCTTGCTGGGCATATTCGCTCTATCTATCTCATAATCTCTCTGCTGGGAGGGTATATCTGCTGGGCATATCCATATATTCATTATCCGCCATCTTTCCGCTCACAAATAGAGGACAAACCTATCCCACCATCTATCTTGACTGGTCATAAGGAAGACATTTATATACTTCAGTCGCGACTGGTCCTTACTAGGGAGAATAAAAAGGCAAGTCAGTGCTCCTCACCTGACCTTAGGAGGGTGAGTCATAAATTCCTTGAATATAAATCAATGAATCTCTTTACTGCTAGTCATAATCCATAAATGCGACATATGCTTGTGAAATTAATCGGGTAAATTGAACAGTTATAAGCGGGTGTGAACAGAACCAAAGAAGGAATAGAGTAGGGAATATCCTGATTCAAAGCATATCCCCGAAGATGGTTTCTGGATATCCCTGGCGATATGATATGAATGGAAGTATGGCAAGGCCTTCCTGCCATTGAATCATATCCGCCATTGAACCTGGGAATGGGAGGGATGAGACTGAATCGGGGAAATCAATATATGTATTAAAAGATAAGGAATGTAAATAAAAGAATATGCATCATAAGAAGCTTTAACGGAGAAGCAGAGAAGTAGAACTTGGAGTCTAACCTATAATTGGATCACTAGTCCCACTCTTTCATTGGATCATTGGATCACTAGTCCTTATCTGTCATGTCCTTGGATCACTAGGTTGTTTTCATTGGATACACTTTTTCAACTCTTTCCTTTCCTTATCTTTCCTTTAATCCCACTAGTCCTTATCTTAAATGAAGACCTTACCCGACTTGGCTTTACTGACCTTACCTGAAGACCTTGGCCTAGAGAATATAGGGGAAGATCTATAGGCCCTTCTCTCAAGCCCTTTCCTCTAGTTAGATTCTTTCCTTTCATCATGATCTCAAGCCCTTATATCATTCCTCTAAGTTTCTTCTCCTTGGATGACCTTGACTTAACTGAGTATAAAAGTTTCATTACATATATAAATAATTACCATCAATGTAGACCAATTTTTCAGGTCTTTTCCTCTAGTTATTTTCCAATATTTTAGAGAAATAATTGACTTAATTCAACTAAGTAACTGACTTCTATTTAAAAAAAGTATTCTATTATTTTCACATATTATTCCCAAGTTATAGCATTATGGTTTTGGAGTTTTATGGCTCTATCGAGATCTCCTTTAGTCATTGATTAGTCCCAGGATCTCTATGGCAATGGTTACCTTGGGCAGCGAAATCAATAACCTACCTAACAAAATAGGAGTGTTGAAGTTATGTTGTCTCTTTATGTTATGCCTTACCTTATCACGAAGGTAAGTACATAACCTACACAAATTATGTCTGCTAGGTTTCCCGCCTATATAATGAATTACAGTCCTTCGCAAACAGTTGTCTAGGGGAAAGAGAAGAATTCCCCTACCTATGGATGGATTGAAATGCAGCTTAAAAGGGCAGGTATTTTTGGGTGTTCTATGGCCACTTAAGCCCTCTGAAGGATAGATTTTCATTCGGGGTGTTAATCAAGCTTTTTGATCTACAGACGTAGGTATTTGGGGTATTCCTGAAGGTAAGGTAAGGATTGTGCTTCCAACCCAAGTAATAAGGCATAAATGACCCTTATAGGCCTATGTATAAGGCGGGTAATAAGGCGATAAAGTCTCCTCGCTCTTGCACCAAGGTAAGGTCCACCTATAAATTAAAGACAACATCGGATAACTTGACCTGCATCTAGATATTTTATAAATGAGTAGGTCTCTAAGGGCAAGGTGGGTGAAGCTCTATAGTTCAATAAAGCTTACCTACAGTTTGAGGTTGATAGATCCTGTCTTATTAGGCCTTGGATCCTAATGATGGGGGATTGTCTCTATCATGTGTTCATGCGTGGTCATACCTTTTCTCCTATCTAATCTAAGCCCGTATAAGTGGGTTGGATTAGTGGGTCACAATGCATCTGGGCAGGAAACGAGATTGACTTAAGAGAAGTGAAAACGATGCCGGGGATGATTCAATGGGTTGTGGTTCCACCTGGCCGTAAACTTACTGTTGTTATGGATCTAGAGCGGAAATGGGATCTGGGACCGGATCTGCTGCTAGCTCCTCTACTATGATATGAATCTGGATACATAAGGTCTAAGTGGAGATTTTATCTACACTGACAACCCATTGAAAACTAGATTGCTAATTCTTTTGAGCTAGAGTCCCCTAGTGAAGAAGTGGTGCCTTCATCGTCAACTCTATCATTTCCTTTATCTCAATCCCCATAATCCTCACCTTCCTCTCCATCCTAATCAAATCCCTCATTCATCCCTAGCATTTACACTTTTCCCCTATTCTTCTATGGTCCTAAAAAGAAGTTTCTAATTGGAGCAACATTACCATTATTAGCATCTTTACCTAAATCCACCTTGGTACTGATACATTGGTGTCTTTCTCACTAGTGGGAAAGTACACTTCAAGTATTATCAGAGCCATTATAGCTTTATTAGGATGTACAACCATTATGTGTTGATTGGTGCCATTATCTATAGATGTATTTTTTATGGAATCCTCTTGTGTTGTATAGATTATCCTGAGACTGAGACTATTCTGTATAAAGCTCATGATAGAGTGTGTGGTGGTCACTTTGGTACCTAAACTACCTTACCTTGATGAAGATTCTGAAAATGGGTGACTATTGGCCTACCATGAATTAGAATGTGAGAGAACTCATTCTAAAGTGTCCTACTTATTAGTACCATGCATGTCTCATCCATATTCCATCCCACAACCTAATTCCCATTAAGTCACCTTAGCCCTTCTTATTATGGGGTTTAGACTAAGCAAGGTGGTCTATGGGGTGCTTCGTTTAGTAAATGAAATCTACTAAGTAAACTATGAGTAAGCTCGGGACCTCTCTCACGTTATCTCTTGATGTGTACATCGCTCTTACATTCTTGGCCAGTACACATACCTCTACAAGTTGGCTATTGTTTTCCCAACTCCACAATGACCTGCATCTTTGGAGGTGTGTGCCTCTCTTATGAGTTGTGTTCTCTCACGTTTAGGTACATATGGCTTATCAAACGTGTAGATAAACCCATATTGGAGTAGTAATTCTTGTTGTCACCTTCTTCTTCATGAGCTTGGCCTTGCAGCTTACACAAATATCTCCTTGAATTCCTCATCTTCCATGTATTCTTATTTTTATGCATCATGGGTGAGAGGATCCATGTGAAAAAGAGTACCCAAAGATATTACCATTTTGTGCTAGTGGTTAATGACAACATGTCTACCAACTTGTTAGTACTACCTTTTTTATACTTGATTAGGAGATGAAACTATTGCAAAAATCCCAGGTCTTCTTGTATCATGTTCGATTACTGATGATATTTCTAGGTTTCAATTTGAATATGCCATTTTATCTACTTAGGAGCCTGCAGAAAATGGCCAAGTTCTACCAGAGACAAAACCTAAATGCACAGTCAATCCTTTTCCATCATGGCCTCATCCGAATTCTCGTGATTTTGCATTTGTCTAAAGCTGGGGATAGTTGGGAAAATTGTGTGTATAGAAATGGGTTTGCCCTTCCTAAAAATGTAACAGACTTACCTATGCATTTCGATGAACCTCCCAATATCTGTCGATCAAACCCCCCTATGTAAAACCTACATGTCAATCTGTAAGAAATCCCTGCGTCTATAGATCAAACCCCTGTTGTTATCTAGAAGCCACCCAAAGGCAAAAAACCGAGATGCGATTTTTTTCCCAGGAAATATTTAGAATAGGTTTTGGATGATCTAAAGGATCAAATTCTTATTGTTCCTAACCCTGAGCCGATTCGGGTTGATTTAAATGAACCAGCTATCAAGAAAAAGGCTAGGCATAAGAAAAAGAGTAGTCCAGATATCAATTTTAAAAATAAGAGACCTAGCCGACTCATATCTAGAAAAATGAGAAATCGACAACGTGATCATGAGAAATCAATCCTTGTGATTGAGATCGATGATCTAATTTATGAAGATGATATCAATGATCGGATCCCTGGGAACGATATCGATGTTGATACAACATAGTTCGATTTTGTTTCGAATATTCCCCCATGCTTAAAGAAACATGAGGGTTTTTCTAGTATACAATTTGAAACAAATCATGGGACAGGTTAAATTTCCCTCTACAGAGCAGGATCGACCTTTGCCCAGCATAGAACTGGTTCATTGCGAAAATTGTTTCTATTGGATTGAAAGATATTATCGGGATGTCCCCTACCTTCATGCACAATTGAACCAAATGGTCACCTGAAATTCAGTGCTCAAGAGGGAGAACAACGAGTTGAGATCCTTCGTTTGATCGAACGCACATAGGGCTAACAAGAGAATTAAGCGATCTTGGAATGTGATCATTAAAAATTCAACAAACTTCAATACCAATATAAATTCAGACCTATCTGATGCCTCTCTGTCAAATCTTTGAAATGGTAAATAATTGTTTTTATTTATTTATTTGATTATTTTTGAGAAATGATAGTTAGGTTCATTTTGATTTTATTGTTATTTTGAGACTAGTTATAGAATCGAAAGATTTTCTAGCCAGTCTGTTTAAATTATTTGTTTGCATTATTATCTAAATTATGATTTTGTTTTATTATTTCAGTTAAACAACAGATTATGGTGTTATGCTTAAGGAAATGAATCATGGGTTAAGCGTTCAATAGACTAGTAATTTCCCATTTTGAAAAAACAATGTTCATTAATATAAATATTTTTTGATTAAAAGACTCCAACATGAGTATCTTTTTGTTACTCTATTTTAGTAAAACAAACTTATTTTAAGAGATCATCCTCGATCTTGCATGATAGGAGGTAACAGATCAGAGACATGTTTAAATAGCTATGTTTCCTGGTGAAAGAGGCATGTTTTTTCAGGACCATAGAATGGACATATATTTTGGAAATTATATGAGAAAGCAATTTGCTAGTTGGCTTTAGACTTGTGTAAACTATGCAGTTTTTTTATTGTCTTCTTATGTATTTTCTTGATATGAAATGTTATCAATGTCGAATTAGCTTTAGTCTTTTATTCACGTGACATTTTATATCGTTGCTTTTCTTTGTGTTGTCCATTATCTGTCGGTCTAGTTTATAGCTATGATTGATCATCTATTTCAATATTTTGAATTTACATGTGATGCTAAATGGTTGATAACACCATTAACAAGGGTTGAGATTTCTTTCATTCTCAGTTATGGGATATCTCAAGGTTACATGATATATAATTATTTATCTTTCTATCGTCATAAAACTCTCCCTGGAATATGAAACACTTCCTTGAATTTCTTCAGGAGGTATTATGATTGTTTCTGTCATAGGTTTTCACTTAACACAGGACAAGAGGAGCTCACACAAACGCAGAGAGATGAACTTAGTTTATTATTTATGATCATCTAGAGGTTAGTAAATGTATTGTTTTTTTTTTTAAGTTGTTTATATATGAATGAATAGTGATTGCATTATTTAGACGTTAATTAGCTTTGTCTATTTTCGTGATATCATTACAATCATATTCATTCGGTGTTTATTAGTTTGATATTTAGATCATTAGAATAAGTTATGTTCATACTTAATATTGTTTAGAAACATTATCTCAAACAACTACTTTTGCAAGGTTTTATTCAAACCTTGTAAACTGTATATAATCATTGTACATTAACACTCATAGTTAAAAGCATTTGTAATTAAAGTATTGATTGTTAGAATTCTATTCTAGTTAGTTTATTTTCTTTAGTTGTTTTTAGGACCCTAGTTAGCTAACAGAGCCATAAAACCCGTCAGGTTAGATCATACCAAACGGCTTGGGTTAAATAGACAACCCAAGTTTGAATCTATCCTTACTGTTGACGTTGTGCCATAAACACCTTTCAACAAATGGCGCTAGAAGGAGGGCCTGAAATTCATTGATGGCATGTGGAGGTCGTAAGAATCCCCCAAAAAATCATTCTCCTATCGTAACACGTAGTCGCTCAGACACTAACGTTACACTTGACCTAGCTATTACCTCAAACACTACTCCTGACATTCTCGTAGAACCAGTGGCACTAGTTCCTTAAGGGATTAACATCTAAGAAATTGTTCGGCAATCGATCATAATAAATCAGAGCGCTTTATTCTGAATCAGACAACCTAGTAGACAACTTAATCAACCCCTTGATTTCACAAATCTTCAAGAACAACCTAAAGACATTGGTCTGCCCAAAAACCCTTTAGGTGGTAATATCACTGATCCTTCTGAAGCACTTATCCATGGTGTTGGGGGATCTAGTATCCCACCATCTCCACTTGGTTCTTCTCCATTCTCTTTAGGAGAGAAATCCTCAAAAGAAGGAAATTATTCATCTGAACCATCTCAACCTTCAACTCCACCAACTCCCATGGAAAACTAAAATAATCCTGCCAGACCTTGGCTCGATCAAGATTCCATAGCAGTACCTGGACCCCAACACCCATTGCCTAAATATCCGGAGAAATGGCTGCCCGAATTTGATCCAGATTCAAAGCAATCAGTTGAGGATCACATCAATAAATTTATGTTAGTTGTTAGACTCTGGAGTGTCGAGCATGAAGATTTCATGTGTAGGTTATTCCTGTACACTTTTGAAGGGAATTCCTCAACCTGGTATTTTGCGCAACAACCTCAAACCATCATCTCTTTGGACAAGTTTGAAACCTGTTTTCTAGAAAAATTCAGAGATGATAAATCTCCAGGAGTCTTGGTAATGGAACTCTCTAGTTTGAAAATGAACCTTAAAGAAAAAGTTAAGGATTTCAACCAGAGATTCCTAACGTTAAAAAACAAAATCCATGTAGATTCGATGCCAACAGAAAATCTGACTGTTTCATACTATACTAAGGCCCTTCACAACAACATAGCCATATGGGTTAAAAGGTCCAAAAATAACACATTATTAGAAGCCTTTGAGGAGGCAGTCCTAATTGAGAAATACATTATAATCTTAAAAGATAACCTAAGTAGTGAGGCTGAAACAACTTCATCTTCTGAAAAGAAAATAGAAATTATCACTAGGCCTCCTCAAACTAAAAATCAACAAGAAACATTAGACTTGGAAAGTCTGTAGAAGGATTTCCAGAAATTATCCAATCAAATCATAGGCTTGAAAAGATCCATTGAGGAGGAATCTACAAGTAAAGGAGGTTTTAGACCAGCTTTCAAAAAACCTTTTCCTCCAAACCATCCAAACCCGACCACAGAAGCTCTAAACTTTGAAGGACTACAGTATGCTTTGCAAACAATATTGGAAGCACATGATAACTCTGTTTCTGCTCCTCCTGCAAATCATGATGATACGGGTGAAGAAGAAACACTTGATGAGGAGGACTCATCTCCTCCCGTTTTCAGGCATTTGTAGGACAAGATCTTTCAATCAAACTTTGAAACTGTCCATCCCTATAACAATCAAAGTAAAAAACAAAACAAACCTTCACCCGAAACAAGTAGGAATGTGGTTTCAAAACAGCCAAAGCAAAATGAAACAAGACAAAACTCTATTGCCCCAATTTTAGAATATGATTTGGTTGAAGATCTTAAAAACCTAAGGGAGAATATATTAGTTTTTGAATTACTTAAATTTCCTCTTATGTTATTGGATAAATCCGTGAGTGCGGACACAAACCGATCTCCCTAGATCCACCTGGATCTAGAAC
>SNQJ01S0046243.1:95245-125032 GCA_010110895.2 Picea sitchensis | reverse complement strand
AGGATTTGGAGTTACTGGTTCAACTATGATCTGTAGATCATCGTTTGATGTGGTTGTTGTTTGAGGGACAATGTTTTCGCTTGAATGAATTCTTGTCACTATAGGTGAGTGGGTAGGTGGTGGAGGAGTCTTACGACCACCTCGTGCCATTAATAATTTTCAGGCCCTCCTTCTAGCGCCATTTGTTGATGGGCGAAATTGACCGCTTGTCAACTGGAAGAGTGAATCCGGTCCGGGGTTGTCTAAATAACCCAAGCCGTTTGGATTAATCCACTTCGATGGGTTTAGCAGCTCCGTTAGCTGACCTAAGTCCTACGAAAGTAAAAAAAAACAAAAACTAAAGAAACTAACTAATTCAAAAACAACTGCTGAAAAACTATATACAGTCTAAAATATATTCACAGTTTACTAACTAATAGAATAGTAGTTCTACTTATTAAATGTACAGTGTATCGATATATTTAAATTTCTATTTTATGTACAATATTCATAAAATGCAAATTTTGATCGAAATTTGCGAAAATCATTATGAAATGACAGCAAAGCTATTGTTCAGTATTTTTTATTTATTTTTTATAATTCTTATGAACTGGAAATGAAATGATAGTTATCTAGTTGAGAAATAAAAGTAACAATCTATACAGTGTATCCAAACTACAGAAAATTCTTATATTAATTAAACTAACAGAATGCTACTAGCAAACTAACCTGTAATCACATATCCTATGTGTCCTGTGCGTAGCATCTACATTTGTTGTTTGATGAGGCCAACCCACACCAGATTTTTTCAATGCTTCTCATAAACGCGAAGCAGTAACGCTTTGAATGCTAATGACAGAACAAGTAAGATATGTAGCAACAACAATTTATAATTTGACAAATGATCATATTAAGATAAATTTGACTATGAAAATTTCCATATAACTGCTCATTGAATAAAGAAGATCAACCTTCTAATCATCACATGTGAACAGAGTAATTGTTGTATATAAAATGAGAGACATAAAATATGGATATTATATAAATCTTATCACATCAACCTATAACAAATTATGATATCTAAAGTAGTCAAAATTTGATTACAAATTGAAATGAGCAAAACTTGAACAAAAATATGATATATTGAAGCTAAAGCTGTGCAAATATCCACTTTCATTCAAGTCTGTGAATCACAAATCCATAGTTTCTGATCCCAGGCAGCGATGGTCTTTTCTTACAAAATCATACATTTATAAAGGCCACAGGATCAAAACATTCCCTGTGGAAATTATCAAATTTGTTCCAAAAATTGTGGGGAATACAATCTCTCAAATTCCCATTTCTATCCAAAACTAACAGCCTAATCTAAAACCATGTAAAGAAATAGCATGTTCAGAGATGTCACTAACGATCCAATATCCTTTAGAATTCGTATGTACCTGAAAATCCACAAGAATACATGATTTCATATTGCATTTTAATTGTAAAATCAAAAAAAATCGAATTTTAGTAACTAGCTACAGAATCTCACGATTATGTAGCTAGTTATTGTTATAAACAGAATCATGTTTTATCAATTCAATCAAAACAGAAATAGATGCAATTTGAGCAAACAAATCTTGTATGCTAATTCAAAACAAAAACAAAATCATCTTAAAATCACTTTTAAAATACCATACCTCGGATTCAGGGATTTTTATCAAGCTATTTTTGAATTGACAATGGCAGTGGTCGCCTCCATGTTTTTAAAGATGACAGAGCCTGTGGTCTTCTGTATTTTGTCATTAGCTTGCAATCTGTCATTTTCCTTAGTTAGCACATTCACTCGGTCCTCCAAGGACTTGATCCGAGATTGGATCAAAGGGATGTCTCTATAATATCGGTCTAGCCACGACTGACATTCGTTGCACTGTGGTTGAACAGGCTGTGTATTCACAGGTGAGGAACTTCTTATTTGACCTGTAGGTTCCCTTTCGAGTTTGATCCCAGGGAAGTTGGGGTGGTTTCTAAGACATGGTGGGAGGTTCGTCACATAGTCATAGAGCTTAACTGAGCAAAGTCCGTGTGAGTATGGATACTCTTCGGTTAGAAACCGTTTGATTTCGAAATTAGAATCTTCACTTAATAGAATTGGTTTTTGGTCTGAGTTTTCTTTAGGTTTATTACAAGCACAACGTGAAACCCAGTGCGCGGCCTTTTTACCCTTGTAATTGATATCACTGTTACCTTTACCCTTTTTCCTTGCAGACTTTTTAACAAGCTTACCACCAACTTTTGGACATGAATCAGGCAGAGTGTCGGGTTGGGTAGTGTTCGGGTAGGTCGTGGGTTCAATAGAGGGCAAGAGCGAAGGAGGGGGAATGACAGGCCCGACAAGGGTTTCTGTAACAACACATTTGTCAACTTGTCCTATTTCAGGACTAGAAAAACCATTCCTTAACAATAAAGCGTCCCAACAATCACCATTCAACTTCAACTGATGAACCATAATAACTTTAATTAAACAGTGGTGGAAGAGGTTGGACTCGGATTTCTCCCTTTCGAAACGCTCAGCCATTTTGTATAAACTCCGAAGGAGAAAATATGGCATGTTTAAGAAAAAAAGATGAAACTCATGAGCAACCGCAAGTGGTATAAGAAAACTAAACTGTATCTACCCTCACAGTTAACAAACTGCTTGACAATAGCTAACAAATCGTGCCATCTAGGTTTTAGAGCTATAACGGGAATACCTTTGTCACAGCTGTTAATCTTCCTTGAGGTAAACAATAGTGACCAGGGTACTTCGTCAACCTTTGAATTTTTAAATCATTTTTGTCCCACGGCTGGCAGACCAGTGGCTGAACTAATGAAATCTTCGTTCAACTCGAGCTGGACGTCCCCAATTTTGGCTCTGAAACCATCGAACGTTAGCAGGAATTGTTGAGCAACAACCAGGTTATAACCCTCGAACTTCTCAACAAATACCTGCCAACCATTCCTCTCTAAGTCCTCTCGGGCATTATCAAACAACAACAAAGTTTGGACACCGTTGGGTTCGATTCTCACTACAGGAGCCATAGCTAATAGCACAAAATCAACAGGGTGTTCGGTGATAGGGTTTGACAGGATAGACACAGAACCATTGTCCCGAAGCTTCCCCAACACAATGCAAAGGCAACCCGAAATGCAAGGGTAGAGCGTTAATGCTATGCGTGCGAGGATATTGGTGTAAATCGAGGCCTATGCAAGAACATCATATCAGGCTGTACTTGGAATGGTGCCTTTGTGTAATGGTACATTCAAATCATAACAATGCATATCCAAAAGAATTTTAATCAACATGTCAAATGAACCATTACATAACCACGATTTGACCCAAAAATCAATGTGTCAATCAAACCATTGTGTCGAAGATTTTGTAAATCAACACCATATTAACAATAATCAAATGCATAAATGTTTGGTGTTTTGATAAATATGTGACCAATGGTGTGTTTGAGGTCAAGGAGTTATAACCACATAAACAAATAGGTTCATGATAAACCAAATGATCATTTTGATGTAATCAACATGAATTCCAATTGTGGGTTTTCACGCTTGCAGTCATGAAAATGAAAACGAAAAGCAGGTATGAAAAAAGTGAAGAATAATGATATAATTTAAACAGTTGTGATGATTAATGAGGGTTTAAAACCCTTGTGTAGGCATCTTGTAAAAAATATAGAGATCAATATGGCTGCCAACAGAATGGTAACCAACAACCAGGAGGGACTAAGAAGAAAGGATGAGGTAATAATCGTAAGGGTGGGAAAAATAATAATAAAGCCAAAGATGACAATAATAATGACAAATCGAATAATAATATTGGTGAGGGAAAGAAAGAGAAGCGAAAGGTTAACTTTCCCTATAAAATTTGTAAATATGATCCCCTTACTCGCTTGTGTCCCAAAATCGAGGAAGCCTCAAAGCTCTTATTGTAGTCTCCCGATGAGCTGACAAACCCATTTCCACATAATCAACATATGGCCTTGGGGACCTCCAACACCAGAAATGCACTGGGAGTCAAAACTCCTCAGCACATGAAGGTGGCCATTTATGTGTCAATATGGTTAAGTCTCAAATTGATGTAGCCACTCGATCTTGTGATTACGGTTCTTCATAGACTATTATAGGTCCAAAGCCTCCTCCTCCCCAGGAAACACCCTTGCATATCGATAAGCTAGAACCTCTACCTTGTATTCTAAAAGGAGTACTAAAGAGATATGCCCACAATCCTAATGCCAGAGCCTCCCAGAACTATTTGATTGTCGAATATTTGGGACAAACCCCATGTGCAATGTCGTCTTTGGAGGTGCTCCAGACATGTCCTTCATAGAGGAACGCCTTGTTATCTGTGTTAGGATATCTAGACCCATGTGGCTCAAAGTTTATTAAGTTTGATGTCATGGATGTCAAGCCTCGCTTACCTTACCAAATGGCCTTTCAAATCCATGTGGAGTACACGAAAATTACCATCAAATGTATTGTAATTGATGAAGGTGATGCGACATGTGTGATGTCCCTAACATGTTGGAAAGTCATTGGCTCTCCAACCCTGTCTCAATCTATGACTATATTGACTGCATTTGATGTGCATTTGTTTCAACCCCATAGGATCCTTACTACTTTCCCGGTCTTGTAAGGTATAAAACTTGTGGAAGTCGATGTCAAGGTGGTCGATGCACCTCTCCACTACAATTTACTACTAGGGAGTAATTGGACTTATGCCATGACAATCTTTGTGTTGTCATTTTTATGCACTTTGCGTTTTCCTCACAAAGGGAAGATAGTGACTATTGATCATTTTTCCTTTATGCATGATATTCCTAGTGCATCGGCTAGAACTTCAGTGCCTATGATTGATAATTCTCGACATGAAACTGAGGATGTTGGTGTCGAGATGTATTCCTCTTTGATGGGTAGTTTCAATTTCATGGCACCAATTCACCATATTCATGCCATTTCCAGTGAGTCTTCATCGTCAATGAGGGTTTTTACTTTCCATACTTCGCATTTCAATGACCCTTGGACCCTACCTTCCCCGACTATGGCATACAAAGTTCAGTCACAAATTGGGATGGAAATGCCATTTTCAGTAGTGGAATTCGTATATCAAGCTATTCTAGATGTTATTGTTGACTTGGATCCTTCCTCCTCACAGACAGATGAGGTGGATCATATTTTAGAGCCCATATGGGACACTTAATCATCTTGTTCACATGATTTTCTCAACGATAATTTACCTTCGGATGAATCCATCCTAGAGATCATGTCTGGTCCTGATAGGCCTTGGGACAATACGCATCATCGATCCTATTTTCTCCTGGAGCTTGTTAATATCGAATAAGATGACTTTATATCTACCTTGAGTGAGATGGCTAGTCACATCGAGGTTCCATTAGATACACATGGTATTTATTTCGAAGGAAACATGGAGAATATTTCTCCTACCGTCGCGATCGACATCTCTCGTAACCCTAGTAAAATCGATAATATATATATCGGTGTGGATTGTTCGACTGAATAAATTCAGATCTACATCGATCTCTTCAAATAATTTAGAGATGTATTCACTTGGTCATATGAAGAGATGTCATGGATTGACCCCAGCATTGTCAAGAATGATATTAAAACCTATCTGGATGCTAAACCTATTCAACAACATCTTAGACTTGTTAATCCTATGAAGTCCCTGCTATTAAGGCAGAAGTAGAGAAGCTACTTAATACTGGTTTCATCTACCTGTTTCCCTTGAATGAATAGTCGTCCAATCCCATTCTCGTAGAAAAAAAGCAAGGAATCCTCTGCGTGTGTTACACATTATTTTGGTGACCCTGATGATGATTACATAAACATGTGTTCAGGTTCCTAATATAATCTTTTGCCTGAGAAAAGCAACCTCTTTTAACCCTTGCAAGATGAATTTTTGGAAGGCCGCCGCGAGATGCTCCCTTTACACAGTGCAGAAATCCCTGATTTTCGCATGCTACACTATAGCCAACCCGCAGGATTTCCGCGGGCTTCTATATAGGCAGGTCGTGGCGACGCTTTAAAACTAAAAGAGGAAAGAATTTCTAGCAGCTTCTAGAAGTGGAATCTTTTGGAAATATGAGGTGGCATCTGTATGGTTACGATCCTACTGAATTCTCTGATTTGATGGGATCGTCTTCATCTCTTTAACCACTTCAACTTCTCCTATATAATGGTAGACTTCTCATGAAATTTTTTATAGGTACAAGCATAAAGAAGCATAGAGACTGAAGAAAGTATAGGCTGAAGACTGTGTGAAGAATCCTATTTCAAGTGATGCTTGAGGTCTCCATTCATCCATCAAGATTTTGAGAGAAATCTTCATGCAAATGTTGGAACAGATGTATGTGTGTGTCAGAACAAAGGGACATTGAAAGGGAACTTACGACATCAAAGAAATTCGGTTGTATCTTCTACCTTTCATTAATATAATATGGTGGCATGTCTCTTTCCCATAAGATGATTGATATTTTATTACATGACTCCTTGATCACATGTTTAGGTTGTCATTGAATTTCACTATTGTTGCTTTCACGTTGGTTGATTTGTGCTATTGCAAATCTGATCTCATAGGAACATCGGAGTAAGGTAGGATCAACAAAGACATACGGAAGTGATTTATAAGGTATGCTATCTATTCCTTCTTTGGTAGTGAAAATCAATGATTGAAACCTAGGGAAAGCATCGTGTTCTATCTTGTTTTGTTCTAGATCCAGGTGGATCTAGGGGGATTAGTTCATGTATGTATCTACCGATTTACCCGATAACAACACCATAGAAGGAATATTTTTAGATTTGATGGAGTGGAGCACCTCTTGGGTGAGAGATACCACATCATGAATATGTCTCTCGAACCGAAAATCCAATTTTTCCTTAGATTTCATAAGATCACTAAAAATAGGTTTGAGATGGTTGGAAATAATTTTGGATATTAGTTTGTAGAATAGATTACAATGGGATATGGGATGGTAATAATCAAAGGTATCAGAATATTTCTTCTTACATATGAGAGAGAGAAATGTTTTATTGAAAGTACCCAAGATCTTCCGCATTCATTGAGATTCATAAACGACTTTTAAAATGTCTAACTTCAGGAAGTAAAAAAACCCAAGAATACCTCTACTATAAAACCATCCAGTCCAGGGATTTTACATTTCTAGAAGGAAGAGAGAGTAGCCAATACCTCCTTTTCATATATTTCTTCTTGGAGAGAAGCGTTAAAATCCTTTGAAATAAATCTGGGGAAGATTTTGACCGCCTTGAGGATTTAAGAAATGGGGCAAGCAGGAGGGCTTCTGAAAAGGAAAGAGAGAAAATCATTACCATCAATTTCCTCAAAATAAGTAACTCAGGTGTCATTAGAATCTTTAATTTCTGAAATGGTGTTAAGGATTCTTCTTTGATTAGCGAAATTGTGAAAAAATTTAGACTTGCTATCACCTTCCTTCAACCAAACAACTCTACTTTTTAAGCCCCACTAAGCCTCCTCTTCATCCAACAAGTCTTTCCTTTGTTTTCTAAGTTCACTAAGAACCAATTCCTCCTCACTAGTGAGAGAAGAGGCTAGATCAACAATCAACAACTCTCCTAACTACGCTTCCATGTTAGCCAATAACTCTTTTTTTCCTAGAATTATGATTTTTGGCCCAATCAATCGATTCCTTCTTCGCCCTAGAAGAATTCTCCACAAATTGAAACACAAAAGAAATCTCCAAATTATGTTCTAAAGGTCTCCAAACTGAATGGATCATACACTTGTAGTCCTCTTCCAATAGCCATCTATGGTTGAACTTAAAAGGAGCGAGAGGCTTTGGGCATTTTGAAGCAACTTCTATCGAAATCAAGATGTGATCCGATAATCCTCCTACAAGAACTTTAGACTTGAAGACCCACAGACCTTCTGATAAATCCTCATAAATTAAGAAATGGTCAAGACATTTGGTGACTAGAGCTAGAACCTTTCTCCCATTTTGTTAGTTCTTAAAGATTATTTGAGGCGGTAAGTCAATCACATGATTGGATTCAATCCAATGAGAGAATAATATTTCTTGGGGGCAGACCTAGGGTTCACTCCCCAAACTTATTCGTGTGAAAGAATAAAGTTCAAATCCCCTCCTATAATAAGATTCTAGGCAGAGAGAAAACCATTGTTGCTTAGGTTGTTCCAAAAAGGGATCCTATTGGAATAAGGGTCGTACAAATTAATGATTTTGAAAAAGAAACTTGAATCAGAGTCCAACAAGCCCTCTGAGTCATAGGGGAAAAAATCCCAATCCTTCAGCCAATGCCTAAAAGGCTCTATAGCTTTCTCCCCACTACACATAGTTTCTTGTATAATAATGAAATATATCTTGCTCGAGGATATAAGTTGTTTTAGGGAATTTTTCTTGGAGGTACCCCCCACTCCCCACTGATTGAGAGACAAAATAATCATTGGGTCATTTGTCACGAGCTTTCCCTGCTCTAAGGGGCCGAGTGATTGTTTCTTGTTTACCACTTCTAATTTCTTTGATCACCTAAATCGATGCCAAAGATATGTGGGATTTCCTACCCATGTGAGCCAACCCTCCGAGACATACCTTCTCAATTGTTTTCTTCACTCAAGAACGAAGAAGATAGGAAGACTTCAAAGATGACTTGGAGGAATCTGAAGTCAATGAAACATCATCACCTTTGGACAGGATGGATGGGGACGACAAAGCGTTGCAATGCTTGTTAGAACGAGGTCATGGGGGATGGGAAGGAAACGTGAACTGCTGAGAGGGAGGGGATTTGACAGACAGGGAAGGGTACCTAGAAAACTAAGAAGAATTATTTTCAAATTCAACCCCTTTTTCAACTAAGGGAGGAAGAAGAAGCCAAAAACTTACGATTATCAGATGAAAAGGGAATCAAAATAGAAAGTGAGGAATCAAATATCTTACCTGCATCTAAAGTCTTGATAGGTTAGGATTTTATCAAGGAAGTAGCCATGCGAGGTTTATCCCCATACACTTCCTTGACATTAGGAGAGCTAGAATGTCCCAAATTGGCCTTTTGTTTCCACATATGCTAGAAGGGGGAAAAGAAGAAGGTGGATTGAGGCAAGCTTGCAAATGTCCCATCTTGTGGTAATCAAAACGCCAGAACAAAAACCTCCAGTAGTCTATCTATTGTAACCAAGTGAAATCTCCCTAGACTAGCTCTATTTTTTTCCAGAATTCCTTCTCTAAGGTCAACCTAAATTTGGATCCAATCCTATCTCCGGTCTATATTTTGCTTCCAATATGGCTTGCAACACATGAAACGATTGATTTTTTTCACAAATTGACTCCATTATCACATTTTCCCAAAACACCATCGATAGATTTGGTAAGATAGCCCAAAATTTTTGAGGGTGTCATCAAATCTCTCATGGGGTCAAAGGAAATGGACCATAATGGACCATACTTTTAGAACTAGGTCAAAAGGTCCCGAACCCCACGATATATTGAAAATTTTCATCATATCTAAATTTGAAGTAGAGCCATCCTCTCGCCAACGTGTGGAACTCAGAACGATATCATATAATTCCCACCCAATTTGTATCTAACCACTTTTGTAAGGACGATGAGGAGACCATCTTCCCACATAAATGCCCCACCGCTGTCTTACTGAGCTTATCTCATCCATTGACACATTTTCCTTGACAACCATTATTTGGAGTTCCAACAATGTTTCTTCCTCTTTCTCGAATTTGATACCTCTCCCACAATAAAACCCTCCTCAAATCCCCTTACACAATTATCAGCAACAGACTTGATAGCAGACGAGGAAGCTGGTGCATGCAAATGTAGCGACTATAAAGCAACGTTAGTCTTAAGGAAAACATTCTTTGATTTTTAAATGGGAACCAGTCCTATACCCACCTAACATAGAGAATTTACCCTTCCTTGGGACAACCGAGGACAAATCGGTCATTTCCTTAGGATCTAATGGAGGTAGATGTGCCAGATCTACTTCCCGTTTCATCCGTTGCAGCTGATTAAAGTCCTCCTTAGAAATAAATACCTCCTCCCCACCCTTGTCATCCTCAACATAGTCTAGAATGACGTCATCCATTGCATTGAATTGCATTAGGATTTTGACTCACCTGTATTCACTTCAAAAATAGGGAAACGAATTAAGAACACAGAAGGAAGCACACATTATAAAAGTTTAATTTCCCTCAAAAATTAAAATCTAGTATTATAAATATAATGAAATCAAAAGTAATCGTTTTAAGCAACGCATAAGGAAACTATGGTATGTGCTCAGATTAGATTGTTGTTCATTCTCATATCAGATCGTTTTTCATTTTAGATGAGAGCGTCATTGATTCCCAGATCATATAAGATTGTTGTTCATATAATAGGTAACTTCATTGCATGTTTTTTGTTAAAGATTTGGGACGAAAAAAGGGTTTAACAGAGTTCCAATCGTACTTTTGCACAAGAGTTTAAAATTTGATTTATTAAAAGGACCCATGAGCGTACAAATGAGTGGACATGGTTGGCCATGGGGGCCTCATTTATCATTGACAACATGCTATCTTGGTGGGGTTGTTTCAAATTGAGAGAGAGTGTGTTCATTGACTTGAAAGATGAAGGTCAAATTTTCACTCGATATTAAGATCATTGTCCATTGGATTTTTCGCCACTAGATTGAAATGATATAAATAGATAGAGGAGGAATGTGGTGTATCATTTAAATACAAAAAGTTGGATGAAGTTGTAGGCTTGGCACCCAAATCACAAGAATAGTGGCATCCTTTGCCTTATGGTAATTTATTGGATTACAAGAAGGAATTGGTGGGTTGTCTCATTAGATATAGAGTCCAAAATAATAGAAGAGACGTCAAAAAAAAAACCCAAAACAAAAAACCCAAAACATTGGAATGATTTATAAACACAGAAACAAACCATACATTATAAAAAAATGAATGTGGAAATTTTAATTGATTTATAGAAATATCTTACCTCATAACCAAACGTATTCGATAACAAATCCTATTCATCCTTTACATTTATCTTATAGATCATTCGATAGGGTTGGTAGCTCAGTGGATCAGAGCTCATGGTTCTGGACCATGAAGTCAAGGGTTCNAATAACGAATCCTATACATCCTTTACATTTATCTTATAGATCATTCGATAGGGTTGGTAGCTCAGTGGATCAGAGCTCATGGTTCTGGACCATGAAGTCAAGGGTTCAAATCCCTTCTAGCCCAAAAGATTTTGTATTTGGGAAGAAAATTCCTTTTCATCGCGACATAGGAGATAATCTTAATTTATAAAAGAATAAATGGTTCGTATTGTCCTTCTTGATGCTTTTCTCCCTCACACTCCTTCCCACTTATGTATTTGTTGATCTCATAAACACCGATCTCCTTGTCTTGCTCCTGCTCTAATTTGCATCCACAATCCCTCTACAATAATTGTATGCATGCTACATGTGCATGTATATTATTTTGTGGTGTTGGAAAAAACATGGTCATAGAAATCAAATGAAACACTGGTCACAACATGTTATAGAAACGTGGTCATAACAACAAAATGAAATTCCACAAAAACTTGGCCATAACAACAAACTGAAATGTTGGCCCACAATATGACATGTAGAAGAAATAAGTGCATTGGGAGATAATATAGTAATAGGTTAGATTAAATGTGACACAAGTAGAAAGTGTAATTACCTTAGTTAATGTTAATGAGGATGTCTAATGACTAACAACCAACTTTTGAAATCCAAGGAAGTTATTGCACTAAATATAAACCTTTCATTTATGAGGACGACAAGGAATATTTGATTTGTATTCAATCATGTCCATAGAAAGATCATCAAAGATTAAAAACCTATTTAAATTTACTCTTTCCAAAAAGTGTACACCTATCGATGTAATTAAACATTTAAAATCAAATAAATGTTTAGATTTGATTACCATTTAAACTTAAAATTAATAGCTATACAAATCAAAATGTTAAATATTACATTGTAAAACAAATAATCAATACAATTATTTAACTTATAAAACAAAGTCTAAATATAGATATGGGTTTGGCTTGTCCATAGAAAGCACATCAAAAATTAAAAACCTATTTAAAATTACGCTTTCCAATAGATATACACTTATCAATATAATTAATCATTTAAACTCAAATAAATGTTTAAATTTGATTATGATTTAAACTTAAAATTAATAGCTATACAAATTAAAATGTAAAATATCACATTATAAAACAAAAAAATCAATACAATTGTTTAACATGTAAAACAAAGTCTAAATATAAATATGAGTTTCTCTTTTGAATGGGGATGTCTAGATTTCTAGCTATGGGCAAGAGCTCCATGGCATCTTCGTCCCCACCGCAACAACATAGTTCCAAACATCGATGTGCAAGGTCTTAACCATCTCAAACTTTGGTAATTAAGATCTAGCTAAAAATGTAAAGATTGAATCCTTTATAAAAATTATGAGGCATACTTTAAGTGGAAGGATAGGTAGTAAAGACAAGGGGAAATAGCTATGAAACAGCTAGTGCTTTCCTAGTTGAAAATTTTGAATTACTATTCATTCCAAAGGTAGGTTACAAGTGCACTATTCATTTCAAAAGTAGGTTACAAGTACAATTATTCCTAAAATGAAGATTAAAAGTTTTTCACGATTCATACATATTGAAAATATTATACTTGTTTCATATATTATAGGGATAGTACTAAAAGATTTAAGTATAATTTTAAAAATAAAAAAAAACATATCTTACTTAGTTTTAAACAAATAATATAATTTGTAAAACATAAAAATGTTAAATCCACAAATGTATCGACCTTCGTTTTCCATGAAGTGGTATATGGATTCCAAATAACAAGTAGGTAAAGTGTATCTTGATCAAGTTATTCATGTAAAAATAAAATGTTTTTTTTTTTTAATTTATAATGAAACAATAAGCTTCAATATTTTGCTATGTTAATGTAACACATGATCTTTATATAATATATATTAATTATAACATGATTTATGATTCAGACTCAAATTAAGCCGTAGTCTAATCATAGTTTTCCCACCAAAATATAAATCCAATCCAATGTGCAATTTAATTTATATAACTATTATTATTTATATTTAAAAACTTTTTTTTTAAATTAAAATTTTATAAAAATTTAATTTAAAATTTTATAAAAATTATATTAGAAATATATTTTTAATTAATATAATTATAAACATTAAAATTAAAATTGTATTTTTGAACTGATCTAACATTATTGTATCCATACAAATTACCATCCTGATATATGTACCTAGTACATAAATTCCCTGCTCATGTTGCTTCAAAAACATTATATTTATCATCGTCAAAAGAATTTGAGGTGACTTATGCCACTATGGACCATTGCTTTGCATTTCTACCCAAAACAATGATATGTGAACCTGGGGCACCCAACAATTGTTTCAACACTTCTCCGAAGTCGTTATTTTCTTTTGTGTTTCAGAGATTCTCGCCTCATCCGAACAAACATACTCAATGTTAAAGTGAGTTCCTCAATTTTTGTTCTTTCATTGTATTCATCGGTAGAGATCATGCATATCATAAAAAATTGGAAAAAAATAACAAATCAAAAATAATTTTTAATTAAAATAACTAATGATTTTGCTTAAAAAAATATTTAACAATTATCTAATCATGTAAAACATTAAATGCGTCTTTGAAATCTTAACCATTAAAGTGACAACATCTCTCAGGAAACATTACACATTTACAAAAATTTCAAAATCGTATTTTAAAAAACTTCCTAAAAAACACTTCACGTTATGCATAAATCTCGTTGTTCAACATTTAGCACTTAACAACATAGAACCACTGCTTTGCATGCAAAACACCTGGCATCTTTTTAGGAGAATACTAGTCCCACTCTTTGCCTCCCAGATGCCATCTTTGTTTTGGAATCATAGCCAATGGTCATGGTCGCCCAGGAACCTCCACCAACTAGGAAGGAGTGGTCTTGTTTTGTCTCAGTGAAGCTTACTAGGTAGGTGATGATGGATAGAAATGATACCAAATTCGCTTTCTTTCCATGTTTTGTTCATGGGATTGTGTTATCTACACACCAGGTAGAAACAAACATACAAATATATGAGATAATTCAATGAAAACTTTCCTAAGCTACATATGTGTAGAAACAAACATACAAATAGATGAGATAATTCAATGAAAACTTTTCTAAACTACATAGAGAGATTGCAGGTGTGGAGATGAAAATGGAGGAAGGGAACTTACTTATGTATTATGTCCTGTGAGGAGATTGGTAATATTGCAGCACATAGGAATGGTTATGGCCATGGTGATGTTGAATCTTATGTGTTGCACTATTTCATCCTTATGCTCTCTCGAAGAAAAGATGTAGACTGCGCACAAATAGGTTGGAAAGGAGTTTCTTCACCTGGATGCAACAGATTTCAGGGACGCTTGCATCGGAATTGTTGGCTTCCCCGATGCACGAAGTCAAAATGACAACCACTGTCCTAATGGGAGTCTTCCCACATTCACTATCTCCATAAACACTCTAGAATACGAGGGCACTCCACAATGCCATAAATATCACCACAATTTCCTTCACATTCTTCATATCCAAGGAATCCCAAGTTCCCCTTATTATGTGGGAGACATCCCTTCCACATAATCAAGGTGTTGTGTGAATGCAGAGACAATCCACCAAAAAGAATTCTCACAGCATCCATCATAAGATTGATGACAAGTATAATAAAAAGAAAAGGAGGAATTAGGACATGCTTTGCATATAATTTTCCAATTGAAATTTAGCATGCAAGATGACCTCGATCTTAGTTTGGATTGTGTGTTTTCTCCATGGTTTTTATGGTAAAGTAATGTTATTTTGAATAAAAAGTGGGCTGTCTACTTTCTAGACAAATGCACTGACATAAATATTGTGCTTATAAATGATGTGATCACAATCATCAATATTGTACTCAGGCACATGAATGCAATGCTTTAATTGTACATGGTTTGGACTCTGTAATGTTCAATATATTTATGTTATATATTGTAGGTATCAGAGTATCATAGGAAATAGAGAGGAACCATGCCTACCCTCAAATGTATCCACTCGACCATCTACTTCTGTTATTCCACATGTGATGATATGTAAAGAAACTGCCTCAAAAAATTGTGAATCGAAAATGTCTATACCTATAAGGACAAACAATTGCACAAAATTGTGAAGTCCATGCTTCAGTGATGCTTCAACCACTTAAATCAAAAATCCAAAATTGTTGTACAAAATTCATATACAAAGTAAATAAATAATTTTGAATGAATATGCTTTCTCTTCATTAATTAATGAAAACTTTAATTGTATAATATAATATATTTCATTTTACTAAGTAAATATTATTTTAAAAGAAGAATTAAATCGATAGTATGCTTCTTATAGCTGAAGCTAAGCATTTGTTCTTAAATTTGATGTATATGCAAGTAAGCAAAGTGTTGGTTTTGCAAATGTGATCTAATACTTTTGGATGTATTGAGGCTCCATTGCCTTCTTAAAAAATAGGGCTCATATTGTCCTCTTAAGGAGAACGATTGTATTCAACTTGTAGCGTATCGAGTCATCGGTTCTGAGATTATTCACGCTTCATTCTTCAACGTATTTGTAGAAGTTTTTCATTATAATACAAATTGTATGGTAATAGATTCTTCATAATTCACTCGTAATCTAAGTAGAGTAATGTTTAAAACTTTTACTTATTTCTAAATTAAGTCAAATTTGAAAAAAAATCCATAGATCAAGTCAAAAAATTCATAGATCAAGGCAAATCCTCAAAACTAAAAGTTACAGTTCAAACTTTTAACTTTTTAAATCATACAATTTATTATAATTACTCTAATTTATTGCAAGATTGAACTGCTCCAATCAATTGTTATGTGGTTGATCTTCTATTTTTAATCTTCCATTTCTCTTTCCTACAATTAGTTGATTATGTTTTCCTTATGTTATAATGCATCTAGTCTACTATTGCTTCATACTTGCCAAGAAGAACGAACAATTTGCTTCATACTTGTGAAAAAAAAAATGGAGGTCAATCGCGATTCGAGATTTGGCGATTACAAATGCCAAACACTAACAACGAAACACAATGTGAATTTCTGAATCGCGAAATGCGAATGAGTTTTTGGACCCACCAATTCAGTTTTGGGGTTCGGCGTTTACAAACGCTCGATGCAAAAACAAAACACACCCAGAATTGTCGAATCGCGAAATCGTGAGAAGCCTGTGGGGCCCAGTCTTTCAAGTCTCGGGTATCGGGGAGTTGGAAGGTAATGGCTCTATTGCAAAAACTGACAGATATCCAGAAAGAAGAAAACAAATTCTGAACAGAGTTTACTAACTCAATAACAAAATTATAAACGCAGAGAGAATGACTACGAATACACAATAACGAATTCAATTCAAAAATGTGTTCAAGATATCTGTCTAAATTACAATTCATTTCTGGTATTTCTACAGAAACATAAATTAAAAAATTTCCCCTTTGATCTTCTAAAATATTTAATCAATGGTGGTGATGGTGTCTTATTGCCTTCAAAGGTTAAGGTGGCCACCGCTTGAGCTAATTGGAGTAAACCAATGGTGCTTGATCCTTGAGTCTTGAAGGGTCAAGACGACCACCGATGAGTCGTTCATACAGGCGGTGAAATGATTAATACATGACATACTCCCTCTTAATCATTTCAGAGCAAAACGAACTGAAAATATGTAAAACAAAATTGTTGTAAACAATGCATTACAGCTTGTAGACCCCAATATTTCTTCTATGGATTTTAAACAATTCATTTCCCAAAGGCTTCGTAAATATGTTTGCAAATTGTTCTTCAGATCTGCAAAACTGAACATAAATTTCTTTACCAGATATCAACTCTCGAATGAAATGATACCTTGTATCAATGTGCTTACTCTGTTTGTGAAAGACATGATTCTTTGATAGTGCAATGGCAGATTTATTGTCATAGACAATTTGGGTTGCATCATTCTGGCCATGCAACAATTCATTCAAGACCCTTCTCATCCACACATCTTGACATGCAGCGACAACTGTTGCAACATACTCTGCCTCAATAAAAGATAGATTTGCAATGGATTGTTTCTTTGATTCCCATGCCATTGCTCCAGATCCAAGACTGAACACATACCCAGATGTGTTTTTCCTGTCATCAATGGAACCTGCAAAATCACTATCAGTGTATCTGATCAACTCAAAGTTTAAACTTGATGTGTATCGAATACCAAAGTCAATTGTTCCAACAACATATCTCAGGATCCTCTTTCTTGTTTGCCAATGCGTACTCTTCGGAGTCTCCATGAATCTCGAAATCAAACTTACAACAAACATGATATCAGGTCTTCTTGCTGTTAAGTACATAAGGCTTCCAACCAACCTCTTATACAGAGTTGGATCAACATATGATCCCTCATCATACTTGCTAATTTTAATACCAGTTTCCATAGGTGTTGCAGCTGGTTCACAATTCAACATTCTAAACCTTTTCGATACTTCATTTTCATAGTTAGTTTGACAAATGAAAATTCCATCATCAGATTGATCCACTTAAATTCCAAGAAAATACTTCATCAATCCTAAATCAGTCATCTCAAACTTTGTTTTCATGGCATTTTTAAAATCATCTACAGATAGATCTCTAGTAAAAATCAGGTCATCAACATACAAACAGACAATCAAAATTTTACCTTTCTGGTTTACCTTTGTATACAGAGTTGGTTCAATTGGACTTCTACTGAATCCAACACTAATCAAGTATTTATCAATCCTGCTATACCATACTCTGGATGCCTACTTCAATCCATATAAATATTTCCTTAACTTGTAAACTTTATCTCTGTGCTTATCAATTTCATAACCTAGAGGTTGCCTTACATAAACCTCTTCTTCCAACTATCCATTCAAGAATGCAGACTTGACGTCCATCTGATGCATGATCCATCTATTCTAAGTTGCAATAGCTAAGACCATCCTCACAGTGTCAATTCTTGATACAGGAGAAAATGTTTCATTGTAATCAATATCGGGTTGTTGACTAAACCCCTGAGCTACAAGTCTTGCCTTGTACTTTTCAACTTTACCATCTGCATTCAACTTAGTCTTATAAACCCACTTAACACCAATACTGTTCTTACCTTCAGGTAAATCTACAAGATCCCAAGTGTTATTTCTTTCAATGGAATCAATCTCCTCATCCATTGCTTTCATCGAGACATCCTCTTTAGTAGCTTCATCAAAACTTACAGGATCACATGCCATTAATGAAAAATTTGAAATCTGATCTACTTCTTCATTCTGATCATATAATTCTCTTAAGCTTTTAGTCTTTTGTCCTTTAAATTTGTTTCTTAATGAAGCTGAAGTGAGATTTTATTCACTACTTACTTATGAATCCGATTGATGTCCACCATGTCCAGATGGCTCACCACGCTCATTAGTTCTGGGCATTCTAAATTGAGATGGGATGAAATCTGGTGCTTGCCTTGTTGGACTTATTGTTGAAGGCGTATGTCCATGTGGAACCATCCGTCCATCTCCTTCATCTTGCTCAGCTCCATCATAATCTTCACGGGATAAAACAACTCCCTTTGAAATTGATTTGTCAATACTTCTATCCCAGGCTTCATCTTCTTTAAATTGAACATCTTTGTTGATTACATGTTTCTGGGTGATGGGATTGTAGAGTTTATATGCCCTAGAATATTCACTGTATCCAACAAAGATACATCTCTCGCTTCTGTCATCCAACTTCCTCCTCATTTCTGCAGGTACATGCATAAATGCAACACATCCAAAAATTCTGAAATGAGAAACATTGCAAGGCTTACCATCCCAGGCTTCCTGAGGTACACAATCCCTCACGGTCTTAGCTAGACTTCTATTGAAGATAAAAACAGAGCAAAGAACCGCATCTCCTCAATATTCATTTGAAAGATGCTTCTCTTTCAACATGCTTCGAGCCATATCCATGATGGTCCAATTCTTCCTTTCAGCCACTGCATTCTGTTGTGGAGTATATCGAGCAGTAAACTGCCTTTTAATTCCATGAAGATAACAAAATTCAATGAATTCATTAAGTTTGTATTCACCTCCTCTGTCGGACCTTAATATTTTAATGGTTTGACCACTTTCATTCTCAACCATAGACTTAAACTTCTTAAAAACATCAAAGGCTTTAGATTTCTACTTCAACAAACACAACCAAGTCTTCCTACTAAAATCATCAATGAAAGTTATAAAATAAACACAGTCAGTTAAAGAAGGTGTTTTCATAGGTCCACATAAATCTGTGTGGACAATTTCCAATGGAGATTTTGCTCTGTAGGAAACACCTGAAATAAATTTCTCTTTGTGATGCTTCCCAAGTATGCATCTCTCACAAGATCTTCCAGGTTGCTGAATACAAGGTAACCCCTTTACCATTTGTTTCTTCTGTAACATATCTAAGCCACCAAAATGTAAATGACCATATCTCAAATGCCATAACCAATATTCATCTAAACATCCATCTTTATAAGCATTCAAAGAACCACTCAAATCATTTTTCATAACAAGTGGAAACATTCTATTCTTGGTCATCTCTACTCTTGCAATCAACTGTTTGTTGGGAAATTTATCATAGATTGTACATACCTTGTTCTTGAAGAACACTCTGTACTTTTTCTCCATTAGTTGTTTAACACTAATAAGATTGCATAAAGACCAGGCACGAAATAAACATCATCAATATTTCTTTTATGATTATCCTTAGTGTAAACTAGAACTACACCTTTACCATTAACTGTAACCTTACAGTCATTTCCCATTTTTACTTCAGACTAAATACTATTGTCAATAAATGAAAATAAATCCTTATTACCAGTCATGTGATTACTGCAACCACTATCCAAAAACCAAATATCATTTGCACTTTCCTGAGTGACATTACAAGTCAAAAACACGGGATTTTGATGATTCTCGGACTCATTTGTGATATGTGCAGACTTCTTTCCATCATCTGCTTGCTTCTTCCAACATTTGTTAGCAAAATTCCCAAACTTATTACAATAATAACATTGTACTTTATTTTTATCATACCTCTGATTTTCTTGTTGCCAGGGTTTGTTGTTGCTCCCTCTTAAATTAAGAGGATTCTGCTAGGACTTCTGCTCAGACTCTGATTCAACTATGTTGTCCCTTGGACCAGAAAATTGACCTCCTCTTCCACAAGTATGAAACCTTCCTCTGCCTCTGCCTCAGGTAACATGCAGTTGGGATTTGAAATCATGCTCCATTGATCCTTCTTCATATCTAGATATCCTAGATTCATGAGCAACAAGAGAACCAATTAATTCATCAATTTTCATTATACTAAAATCTTTAAATTCCTCTATGGGAACAAAAACAGGCTCAAACTTCTTGGGTAAACTTCTCAACACTTTCTCAATAACTCTTTTATTCTCAACATCATCTCCATACTACCTGAGCTGGTTCACAACACTCATTACTTGAGTCATGAAAGTATCAACACTTTCATTATCCTTCATCTTCAGATTTTCGAAATCCCTTCTCAAATTCTGCAACTTGACTGTTTTCACCTTGGACACTCCTTGATAACAGGTTTCAAGAATGTCCCAAGCCATCTTCGAAGATGCAGTACTAGCAATCTTCATAAAAATGGATTCATTTAATCCTTCCTGGATTAATCCAAGAGCTTTATTATCCTTCTTGTTTTCCTTCAACAAAACACGGTCAGCATTAGACAGAGCCAATTCTATTGCAGCATCAGCTGGCTCAGCATAACCATCAATAACATAAGTTCACAAATCCTGAGAACGCAAAATCATTCTCATTTGAATATACCAAGAGTCATATGACTTCTCACTCAGAACAAGAACCTGGACCTGAGAAGAATTACTACCAGACACAACCATTTATATAAAATTTTGAAAGAAATTTAAATAAACCTTCACGCAGGAAAATAAGAGAATAAAATTTGGCACCAACAAGAATAATCTGCAATGAACTAAGCAATAGCAGAATAGACTACAGGCTCTGATACCAAATGTGAAAAAAAAACCCGAAGGTCAATCGCGATTCGGGATTCGGTGATTACAAATGCCAAACACCAACAACGAAACACAACGTGAATTGCCAAATCGCGAAATGTGAATGAGTTTTTGGGCCCACCAATTTGGTTTCGGGGTTCGACGTTTACAAACGCTCGATGCAAAAACAAAACACACCTAGAATTGTCAAATCGTGAAATTGCGAGAAGCCTGAGGGGCCCAGTATTTTGGGTCTCGGGTATCGGGGAGTTGGAAGGTAATGACTCTATTGCAAAAACCGGCATATATCTACAAAGAAGAAAACAAATTATGAACAGAGTTTACTAACTCAATAACAAAATTATAAACGCAGAGAGAATGACTGCGAATACACAATAATGACTTCAATTCAAAAATGTGTTCAAGATATCTGTCTAAATTACAATTCGTTTCTGGTATTTATACAGAAACATAAACTCAAAAATTGCCCCTTTGATCTTCTAAAAGATTTAATCATTGGCGATGATGGTGTCTTGCTGCCTTCAAAGGTTAAGGTGGCCACTGCTTGAGCTAATTGGAGTAAACCAACGGTGCTTGATCCTTGAGTCTTGAAGGGTCAAGACGACCACCGATGCGTCGTTCATACAGGCAGTGAAATGATTAATTCCTGACAATACTTGCCAGGAAGAATGGACAATGAGATCAAGAACGTGTGGCGCACCGGTTTGAAAAAGCATCTTGCACGCAACGCCTTCGTCTTCCTTGGATTAATCAGAAACATAAATGACATACCACGGTTTGAATCCTCGAAGTTCGCAAATACTCTTTAATTCTAATGGAAGAGCACCATCAGAATGGGAGATCTATGATCCGATTTATGTTTTTCCAGAACTCTCAGAAGATGTAATCTCATCTTCCTCCTATGATATGATTTATGTTTTACCAGAACTCTCAGAATGTGTAATCTCATCTTCCTCCAACACGTGCAATAGTACTATAAATTATCAGAGTAACAACACTGATTCAATGAGTTTTAGCATTTTCAATGTATACTAATCATATGCTGCGAGACGATGAGGAGGTGGTTAGGCAATGAGGCGGTGAAGAGTTGGTGGTCAGGCGTGCACTGAGGAGTTGGTGGTCAAGCATTGACATCTATTGCATAACATCGACTGCAACAAGTAAAGTAGAGCATTGACTGCAGTGAGCTTTGTAAATATCATCAATATTTGGATGTTTTAAGATTTTTTAAAATTTAATATTTAAAAAATAATTTTGATTTTTAAAATTTAATATTTAAAAAATAATTTTTCATTTCTAATAAATAGACAAAAAAAAAAATTCATGTACACAAGGGGAAATTATGTCCCATCATATGCTATTAAAAAAAAAAAAAAAAAATATGTTCATGAAAATGGAAAAAAAATAAAAATTAATTATTTAAATAAAAGATGTTGCAAAAGTGTTGTAAATTAATAAGAGGTCGGAAATTTAGGTTTAGAGTGCATAATATCATGTAATGACTCCAAAACACACCAACTAATACAACAAAATGGACTAAGTAATAAGTGGTCAACTATGAGGTAAAAACAAAAACTAGTCCTTGGCCAGAGGAAGGGACTACAAACTATAACTTATGTCAAGCCAATTTAAAAACTAAATAGTTCCAACCAATGTGAACCTTATGCCTTCTCTTGAGAATAAACTTAGTTTGGCTCCACATATTTTCTTGAGAATAAGCTTAAGCTGGAATTTTATTCTCCTCACAAAATCATCATTTTTGTATTTGCCAAATAACTTCTCAAAACTAATGAGAAAAACTTCACACTTGAGCGGGCTTAAACCAAAAAAGCCACCGTAAAATTCTCTCAATCATAGTTATCTCTAAACAGTTAATCCCAAAAATAATATCTAATATGTTTCAATGTGGAAACTCCTCCAAATATTTCAAAGCCTTTGAATAGATACATTCCTTTATCTTGAAAACTGACTTTTGGAAACGTGTCCATGTACAGCCAAAGTAGTTCATCATTCCAATAATATTTAGCATTGAGGCACGTTCTAATTTTATTTCCATACTCTGCAACCAGCTCCTTCGACAAAGAGGAAAGTACTCCTTGCAATATTCCAGTATAGCCGAGAGTTGGAGATCTTTCCATCATATACACAATGTCTTTTGAGATGTCTTGAAGAATCAAAATAATTGATGCATCTTTCCCACATATTGTTAAAGTCTTTGATGTTTTTAGTTCCCTGTTTAGAGGAAAGAAGAAATTAAAGAAATGTTCTTTACAATCATTCAACATTCGATCAAACTTTGTTAGCTGCTGTAACCCAGTCAATCCATTCAAGTTATCCATATTTTTCAGATATTTCAAAACCTGATACATTCGAAGTAATGGGGTTCTTTGTACAGGAAAACTAGAGTTTTTTCTGATGCATAAATCATAGAGCTTCTCCAATTTTTCAATGACAAATTGTCCTACATAACAGAGGTCCATTGTAATATTACAATACTCACTGTCCACAAACTTAACCTTAGATAGATTTTGCACAAACATTTGTAAGATAAGTCTAGTATCCACGCACTGGTAACTTCAAACTAACTCTGACCTTGAAGGTCAGTTTTATCCTTATTTTTACGCCAAAGGTGTATCCTATTGGAGATGGGCACAATTAATCACCTTTTAATCTAAAATTCTAATCTGATGGCTAACAATTGAAGATGCTGGCATATTCTTAGTCGTCCTCCCAAATCAATGAATGTGATTTACTCTTCATAACTTCCTTGTATTTTTGAATGCATTAGTTAACCTGTTTACTTTTTAACATTTACCTAATCATATTAAGAAATTACTGTACCACTGTATGATTGCCACGTTTAACTGATTAACCTTTGGAATTACCACATTTAAAATTAACTTTTAGATTTCCTCAACTCTATGTACGTTTTAGCGCGTTTCAGCTGTCCGAGAAGAAGCTTTGGCATCCCCTTTCGGCGTTCACCAACCACTTTGCGGCTGTGCTAGTCATAATATCTTTAGTTTCGTCATCTAGTATGAAAAGAAAGAATTCTAGGACCAGGGTAATGTTCATGAAATGTGCACTTGCTGGGCCTTATTATTATTATCAACTTGAAAAGGTTCCTCCTTTGCATTTCCTCCAGTTGGATATCTCGAAGGTGGCCGACATTTATTTACAGCAGCCATTTCTTCTTCGTCTACACCAAATGTTTGACTTCACTTGACTTGACCTGGATCTCTGTGCTCTGGTATGCTATGCTGCCCCGGCTCAATTGCATAAATGTGCGTTGCTGCCAATCGGCCAGTGCATAAATGTGCGTTACTGCCAATCCAAATTAAAGATTATTAAACCACGATCAAGTTAAAAATATGAAATGCACCTGGATCGTTGATCTGTGCTAAACTGGACCATCTGATCATTGCAACCCAATTACATTTCACCTTCACATGAGCACATTCCAGCAAGAGTCAACAAAAACATTGCAATCGCATGAACTAGTTGCACACTATGGAGAACAAAAAGCTTGGTTTACCGCCTTATGATGCATGAATTCGAGTGCTCTTTCCTTGTTAATGTTGTAGCATTCTCATATTGTTTATGTGAAGCATTGGCCTTTCCCCAGTTAACGGAGGCAACGAAAATTCATTAATTTGCTTGGCTATTTTATAATTCTAGACCAAGAGCTGGTTTGTCTACTCGAAGCGTTGGCCATTCCTCTCATTGGAGATTGAAGGCCTTCTTTCTTGGTTTATATGAAATCATTGCCTTCCTTTGTTAAAGCTGTAACCTCTTCTTTGACTCATCGACCAAAGCTTGAGAAGTATTTGGGTCCATAAATCTCAAGTAGTACGAGCATGAGCCAGCCCATTGTGGCATTGTGTTTGTTTCTCACTTTGTTGGTTTTCCAGAAATTGTGTTAGTGGTATTTACCCAAGCAATAGATTTGGCAAGTGGAGGTTCTCCTTTGCCTATAAGAGTAAAATTGTTCATTTCGGCAAATCACTTTAAGGAATAGGAATAGCTTCACCTCTTTCCTCTAGAAAATTCACCGAGAAAAGGTTCACCCTAGTAATGTTGTTGAGACCTATCATTGAATGAATTTATAATAGTGAAGTGTTAGCTTAGTTTGCTAGAGCACTATTTTTAAGATATTTTTTTAACTTTCAAAGTCACAAGTTCAATATCATCACCTATATATGCTTGGTTTGTGGCACATCCACCATCATCTTTAGGAAGCACAACTTGTTGAATTGAAATATTATATTTTGTGGCAATTTTACACTCTCGAGAATCGTATCCTCTACCTTTACGTTGCATTTCCTTGGTGCTCTCATGTCTATTGCAATTTCTCTTGCTTTTCCCATCATCAACTCTGTCTTTAAGCTACAAACTCATTACAATTTGTCGTAAGTATACCTTAGAACTAAGTAAAAGTGGATTATTTTCCTCTCATCTTGAAACTATGCAAGCATATTCCTTTTCATCTCCAAATACACAATAACTAGCGAAATGAAGATGGGCTAGTTGTCCCAACTACATTCTCGCCAAATCTTTTACAAGTAGAAAATAATCCATTCCAAGTGATCAAAGTATGTATCATGTAATAACTAATTGGATCTCAATGAAATGCCCCTCTTGGTTGAATGACTAATCTATTTGGAAAAGAGGTTAAAATAAGGGCAAATCCTCCAAAGGTCAATTATTGCAATTATTCTATTGTTGAATCCTTATTTTCCATGGTCATGTCTAAGAGAGCAAGGCTTGAGTGTCTTTCCTCTAGCTTATTATGTCACAAACATCGAAATATTTTTCATATAAGGCTTTTGTAGCTCGCCTAGAAGTGCATTTGATCAAGCCTATTCAATGGGAAGGTCCTCTCAAAACCAAAGCAATGACTTTGTTCCATGAAAATTTAAGAATGTGTTTGGAGTTACAACAAGAAATAAGTCATGTTTGGTCAACCATATTGGGACATCATCCATGTCAAGCTTGGTTCACATGGTTATAAATCATGGGGTTATACTCCTTTTGTGCACTTCACATGTGTTCCTGGATGGGCTTAAAGACTCTCGTGTACAAATTCTATGAAATGACACTATTAGAAATTTCAGCTCAACCTTGAGGTTTCTTGGATCTATTGCCTATAAACTTTCATCCTTGGGGAGGATCTGAAACATTAAATTACAAAATCAATATTTCACTTCTCTTCAACCCAATTTCATAAGGCATCCCAAGGAAATAAATACTAATTAAGTGTACTTCAATACCACAAAGCTTCATCCCTGAGGGCATACTCTCGAAGCATATAATAGATATGAAAATACTTATTACAACATATTATAATAGTTGTAAACCTATCCTTTTATCTTCTAAATATGTGTTAAATCACTTAAAAAATTCAAATTAATGTCATGTCAAATTAACATCCATAATTAGCACTATAATCTACTCAATCATGAAGCTAACATAAGTTGAAAATCAAATCTAGAAGTGCACAATGCTCTTCACCTTCTTGTTCCCTGATCACTATAGTTTGGCATAATGTCCCAACTAGTGGCACCTAAAACATTTCATCATACTCAAGTACTTATTACGTGGACTTAATTATTCCTTCTTACCCTTCTTATATATTTTCTTACTTCCCTTCCTCATCCTCACAATGAGGGCTATGTTTTCTACTTCCTTTTGGTGCTCTGAATAAGACTCCAACCCAATCTCTTCCTACATAAGGTTATCCTAAAAATTCACAAAGACAATCAAGTTCTCACGAGCACAAACACCTTATACAAAAGGCTTATGACATGGAGTAAGTCCATTTAAGGAAATGGACACCAACTCTTTATCCTCCACTTTTTTTCCTATGGTATCCAATTGATCTCTCAACTCTATGACCCTATCCAAGTAGCTCAACACCATATTTTTGTTGCTCATGTAGATCGCTAAAACTATGTTTCACAAGAGCATCTATCTAGCGACATAAGAACTCTAATATAAACCAACCAAATCCTCAAACATCAACATGTTGGTTGACTTGTATACATTGTGAGGGATTAAGTGAGCGCTTACCAAATCAATAATGATTCTCTTTTCTGTAGCCTTATTCTTAACATAAGCAACCAACTTTTTCAGAATGGTAGTTTCAATGATCTCTTTTTCAACATGCTCCCAAAGCTTAGTTTCCTCCAAAAGAAACTGTAGTCTAAACTTTTGAGGTATGAAATTGGAAGCACCATCCAACCCACCATACTCTCCAAGGTTGAGATAGTCACTCTTGTAAATCAGAAGCACACCTCAAAGAATAACAAAAAAAAAGAAAAATAACCCTTCTAGGGTTCAATTGCTTCTCCCAAGTGCTATAGGTTTTCACAACTAATCGACCTATATTATGCCAAACACCTCTCACAAGTATGGAAAAAATGAACATCCAATTCCCTATGAATCACCAAGAGAGCAAACTTAGTCAAATCAACTATCATACCATCTAGAAATTTCATGAAATGCCACTTTCAAAATTTTCACCTCAACCTAGAGGTTTACCAAATCTATATCCTATGAACTTTCATACTTAGAGCTAATTTGATATATTAAATGACATCAATAATATTTCACTTCTCTTCAACCCAGTTTCACAAGGTAGTGAAAGAAAATAAGTACCAATCAAATGTGTTTCAATACCATAATTTTTTTTCTCTTAGGACACTCTTTCCAAGCATATAACATATCTGAAAATACTTATTACAACAGATTATAACATCAATGAATCTAACCTCTTATATTTTGGATATGTGTTAAATCACTTAACATAATCAACTTTATGTTATGTTAAATCAACATGCACAATTAGTGCTAGAAAATACAATCATGAAGATAACATAAGATGAAAATAAAATATATAAGCACACGATGTTTGGAAAACTAATACTCTCTCTCTCTCTCTCTCTCTCTCTCTCTCTCTCTCTCCACACACACACACACAAGAAATGAAGTACATGGACATACCAACATTGTTATCACAATCTAGTACAATTTGAGCTCTCCAAACCTTATATAGGGAAACCATAAGAAAACCCTAGCTACTAACTCCTCCTAGTCACTCCACCAAAGATCCTCAACAAACTAGCATCACCACCATAAAGTCCTCCTTGGAACCTACACTAGCGTTCGACAACTGTATAAGATGTTTCATTCTCTTCTCCTCCACAACAAGCAAAATGAGTAGCGCCAAGATTTCTAAATGCCACAAAACCCTAGTTTTCTTCTCTTACAAGAGCTCTAAGATAAAATGCTTCCTTTGAACCTCTAGGGTTAATATTAAACATGTAGATTCCTATAAGAACCTAGGGTCTAAGACAAATAGAGAAAATATACATAAAGAAGATTAAAAGAAGATAATGTTTCCCTAGTATCACATCTCTAACTCAAGCTTGTGATCTCTAAGAGTGAACAAGTACAAATATGCTCAATGACTCTCTCCCCTCTCTATCTATATAATAGTTAAGTGAGGCTTACAATACAAAGTGGACCTATTCCACTACCAACAACCTAGATCTACATAAGATAGGCCCACAAGTGGAGTACTCCAACTCTAGGCAATACATGTCAAGCTCTGAGGCATGTACGTCCAACAAGCAAGGATCTAAGGTTGAACACTACTCAGGAAAGGTCCAATGCTCCTCCTCCAAGGGCCTCCAAAGCTCCAACACTTCCTCCTAAGCCATCCATACATTTGGTTCCACCCCACCTACATGATCACTCATTTACCCAAGTTTCATCAAGTGAAGTACAAGCCTCCATGCAAGCAATTAAGTATCCCCATGCCATATAGGGTTCAACACCCTCCTCCAAGATGCCCAACTCTCCTACTCCAAGGAAATTCACCCCCTTAGTCATACAACCATTATCCATGTGTTGAATACATGAAGAAATCACAAAGTTCAATAGGTCTACAACACTCCAAGGAAGAATGTCACATAGGCATCAAGCCAAGGAATAACAATCAATGAGGAAGCCAAATCCAATGTGTATGTCCATCATTGTCCGACCAAGGATCATCCATACACCATACACCCCACATCACATGAAGCACCCCCAAGCATGATGTAAACACTTTAAGAATAACCCCAAAAGATAACACCCCCTACTTTCCTGTAAGAAGAAATCTCAGTGAAATTTGAACCTAGATGTGAAAGGGAGATGTAAGGAACCTAGACAAACCATCTATTGATGCATGGTAGCATCAGACATGTATTTATGCATAGGTCTATGTCACATACCTACTACCTCAATCAGATTTTTCGTTGATTTCTGTAGAATCCAAACCCCTGAATCTACCTACAGAGTCCTAGCGCCAACTAGCTCTTTCTCTCATGTGATCATGAGCCGTGATCACAGGTCTAATAGTCATGGTGCCTCTTTGTATTTCATGCCTTAGCGCTATAGGAGTGTCGAATTGTTCGACTCTGCAACCGCCGAACCCCGACAGGGCTAGCGTCCGGCCAATAGGGACGAATCCCAACAGGGCTAGAGAACAGCCAATGAGGACAACCCCCGTCGCATGGTTAAGTGGAATGAAAGTGGCAGAGGGGGAAGTGAGACACGATAGTCGATAGGACTGGAGGGGGCCCCACTTCACAT
>SNQJ01S0046243.1:76848-95235 GCA_010110895.2 Picea sitchensis | reverse complement strand
CAGAGAATCCAAAAGAGTCGGCTGATAACAGAAACAGAATTGTCAAGTGAATAAATCCATAATCATAATAAATTCATAATTCATAATAACATAACTCCACTGACAATTCCTGCTATGATAACAGAAACAGAATTGTCAAGTGAATAAATCCATAATCATAATAAATTCATAATTCATAATAACATAACTCCACTGACAATTCCTGCAATGTTTAGCCTCAGTAACGTCACAGGTTAGCTATTCTGTCAATTTTTGTCCAGCAGTTTAATTGGGCGAGAGAAAGGCAGGTGCCTCGAGAAAAATGTTTCTGTTATTGAAAGTCTATGTTAATGAAACATATTTTATTTGTGGTGGATGGCATCTTCAACCATTCCATAGGATGTCACTTTCCTCATTTGTTTCAACCTCACCCACCAGGTATTGTGATGGGATGTTGCTGTCCTCATTTGTTTCAACGTTCCCACCAAAGGGTATGTCATGGGATGTCGCCTTTCTCGTTTGTTTCAACCTCCCCCACCATTTGGTACTCATCTTCTTCGATGGGTTAGTTGAATTTCCTACTCATCATCAAGAGCAGGATGAAGAGGAGGTTTCCCATGTCTGTTTTGGGAATATAGAATTTGAAATATAATACTCTTGAAGAATTTATGGAAAATTTGTTATTCCACTACTACTAAAGTTATAATGTTAAGTCATTGAAAATAATCTTATTTTTTTTAGATGTTGTAAAATGGGAACACAAAAAAATTTGAGATTTATATGGGGTACTTTTTTTTTGGGTTGGATCTTGAAAATTGCACTAATATATTAGTAATGAAGATCTTTAGTTTCAAAGTTTTAAAAACATTTTTTTATAAGATAGCATTGATCATTNATGGGAACACAAAAAAATTTGAGATTTATATGGGGTACTTTTTTTTTGGGTTGGATCTTGAAAATTGCACTAATATATTAGTAATGAAGATCTTTAGTTTCAAAGTTTTAAAAACATTTTTTTATAAGATAGCATTGATCATTCTCTAGTATACATGTGGAAACCACATCTTGCTATAGAATTTTAGAAATATCAAGAGATTTCAAAACACTAACTATAACAACCAAGAAAGATAGTAAAAGAAGAGACCAAAATGAAGGAAAAGGGTTTAACTCATGATGTAGCAACTTGGTGTTTTGTAGGAGAGAAACAACCAAGATGAGTAAAGATGAATAAGGAAATAGTCCTTCATTTGTTGGAGTTTTCATCCACACTTGGTCTCTTCAAGGTACATATCATATTCATGGTGTTCTATTGTATATCTTTGTTACCATAGCTCCATTCTTATTTCATCCACACATGGTCTCTTCAAGGTAAATATCATATTCATGGTGTTCTATTGTATTTTTTTTTTACCATAGCTCCATTCTTATTTCAAAGTAGTTGAATACCTTGTATGGTGTGCTTTATCTTTATGTTAAATCAATAAATATACATGAAAATAGTTGTGTAGTTTAGCATAGGCTCGTTGTAGTAGCAGTAAGTTTAAGAACTATTGCACATGAGCATGTGGCGTGATGAGAAAGCAAGAGGATTTCTCCTATAACATCCTTGTTTTACCCCCTAGCTTAGTGATGTATATACTTTACAAAGATATGTGGCCATGGGCCAAGCAATGCAATATGTAAACTTTGTAAATTATAATGATAAATAAAGATAACGTCACTATGGGTGGAAACATACATAGTAATGGGGGGATAAGTATCCACAAGACGGGGAAGGGTCCAAGGGGTTCAAGAAGAATGATCATGGGTATTAATCTCAACTCACCTTGTCTAGACTTTTACCTTGTGTTATAAACTTTCTGTATTTTCTTTTGGAGTGTTTCCAAAGCCAATTATTGAATGCTTGTAAGAACATAGGTGTGAGAAGTCACTTTAGGAAGTTATTGTGAGCATGGGGATCAGTACAATCCTCCTTGGGAGGAGTGTGGGTCAAGCAAGCAAGGAAAAAGAGGAATTTGTATGGAAAAATAGAGCAGTTAGTCAAGGGAGCAAGGAAGCATAATCCTATCAAGTGGGAGAAGTAGTGAGTAGTCTAAGCTGTTTGGTAGAGACCACAAGTTTGGAAGCAGAGATATCAAGTTAGAGAGTAGCACAGGAGCAAATTGTTGGAGTTGAAGAAACAGGTTGTCAGTCCTGTAGATTAAGCTCTAAGAGAGAGGCAGAGAGATAGAGAGAGATTTCCTAAGGGAAGTTAGCTGGGTGTTGATAGTTTCTACTAGCAGTTGACATCCCTGAAGTCCCTAGTAGAGAGATTCATGTTTGACCAGGCACACCAGAGCCCTAGAGGGAAGAGGGAAGGCATGAGGGAATATGATTAGTGAAAGGGGAAACCCTTCCTTTGGTTGTGTGGATCATGGGGAAGAAAACTTGGTGGATTTGGATAGTTGTAGGAATACTAGTTTCCTTGGGACGCGTTTTGTCTGTGAGGGACATCCTCTTTTGTGGATATATAGTGATCCATGTGGATATTGGTGGCCACCCACCTATTCCAAATTCCAACTGGTTTATTTTGGAAGTTTTCGTGTCAGTACATCTTTATGTACTTTCAGGGTTGTTTTGGGGCCCTAAACAGTGTTTTCTTGGCTTTCCATAGTCAAACTATAGATGGACTCGAATTTTGATGACATAATGCATATGTCTCGAAAAGACCTTTCCAACGGGCTATCACACGCCTAAAACGAAGATCGTATGCAAAAGTTATGACCCTCAGAAGTTGATCTACTAACTTACCCCAACAAGGCCCATGTGACTTTTGGCGCCTCATCTCCTAGGGTTAGGTTTTTGGGTGTCTAGGGTTTTGGAATTCATGTTTATCATAAAAATGCCTTCAGAGCCTCATTGTACTCATCTTCTTCTTGTGAATGAACGTAGTCTTCACATCTCTTCTAAGAGATAAAGTTGCGACCATTCTAGGGAGTCTTACTCTCTGTATTTTTACAATCTCTGTACATTCATTTCATTAATAGAAATAATGTTTGGTTGTATTTCTCTGATTCTATCAATTTTTATGTATATTTCATTGTAATATCTCTGCTTTCATTTCGTTCTGAAAATAATCTAGATCAGTGGTATCAGAGCAGGTTGCTCTTCATCGTTTTTCAGTGCATGTTCCCAACGAGGTCCGAGTATAGAAAGTTGGGTCTCGAGCTTGTCTCTCTTGTGGAAAATAACTCTCGCACGCCCAAGAAACCCTCCATGGAGAAAGAAAAGAAAAAATACGGAGAAGAAAATTCTATTACCATGTTGCTTGAGCAAGCTCTCGCGCGACAGAGGGGGAAAGTGATGGAGAATTTTTCCCACATCCTTCAATGCCTTTCGATATTAACATGCGCATATTCATCAAGCAACCACTTTGGAGGAACCTCTCCTTTCAAGATATAAGTTAATTTTTATATTCTCGTTTTTGAAGGTCAAGTAGATGCGGATGCCTTAGAAAAATGGTTAAATCTACTAGAAGTTTATTTCTCTGTTCACAATTTTTCCAACAGGGAAAAGATCACCTTCGCACTCCTCAAGTCTCCCTCCCATGTCAAACATTGGTGGGAAACATACTGGGAGAAAAGTTCCACAAAGGAATCTAAAATATATGGAGTCGATCCCACTTGGGATTTTTTTGTGGATGCGGCCAAGGAACAATATTACCCTATTAATAACTATGAAGACCAGTACATGAGATGGACCACACTATGGCAAGAGAGGGGCCAAACGGTTCCATATTTCGCAAATACCTTCCATATCTTGCGCACCAAGATGGGTATCAAATACTTCGAGCGACATATGGTTTTGAAATACCATGGGGCTCTGCATAGGTACATCCAAACTGAAATGGATTTGATAAACATCTCATCACTGGGAGTTGTTGCCTATCGATATGTTGTCAAAATCGAGAAGAAATTTAGGCACCAGAACAAATGGGAGTTCGGTTCTGCAAATCCACAATAACCAAATCATAATAAAGACAGCCCTAACCAATAGCCTTCTGAAAACCAGTCCAAGACACAGGAAAATAAGGGTAAAGGAAAGATGAAGAATGACACTGGGATGTGGTGTGACCTCCACAAAATCCCCTATCACAACACCGATGAATTTCTCTCGAAACATTCATTGGTGGCTGAGTTCAAAGACAAGGAGTTGAACCCTGATTCGGTATATGATCCAGAAAATATTGAAAACAAACAGATCATCGACGCAGACCCCACTGCTACTGTAGTGACCACAACAATTCAACTAGAAGAACCAGTGGATCTTGAAGAGGGAGAGCGCCTCTTCCATTCACAGATGTGGGTGAAGGGGACCTTGTTGCATTTCATTGTTGATAACGACATCCAGAAGAACCTCATATCAGTTGAGGTCCTCAAATAGTTGGGGTTGTCGACAACACCACACCCATAGCCATACAACATTGGGTGGCTTCACCAGGGATGAGATCTTCGTGTTAGCCAGCAATGTCGCCTGTCCTATGGCATCTAACCCTTTAAGGATGAGGTAGTGTGTGATGTTTCCCCTTTTGATTTATGTGAAGTTGTTTTGGTCCAACCATATATGTGGAAACATCATGTTGTTTATGAGTCTCGACCCTGTAGTGTCATTATTACTCTAGGGGGTCAGCTCTACAAGATACCAAAGGTAGTTATGACTATTATTTGACCAAAACAGTACCGCAAGGTAATCTCTCATACTACAAAATTCATCATATTCACAGTATGTTCAAAGGATGCACAGAAGGCCACTACAACCACTGCAACCTCAACACCTTCTATCCAACAGAAGCAGATTGCAGAAGAGAAAGAAGATATTGTTTCTTCACCTATGATGGATCCTACACAATGCCCTGTCAATCCCAGAGACAGTAGGTTGGTGGAATAGATTCAACCCCACCAGCAACAGGTTCGTGACAACCTTCCATAGACCAAGGAACTCAACTTCTCCAACAAGGCACGCATCTCACCAAGATTCAGATTCATAAAATTATGTCCCCTCTTCCCATACCACTCAACGCAATAGACACCATTACTTCCTAAGGGGGGAGAACTAATCTAGGTGGATATTGGTGGCCAACCACCTATTCCAAATTCCATTTGGATTATTTTGGAAGTTTTCATGTCAGTACATCTTTTTGTACTTCTAGGGCTATTTTGGGGCCCTAAACAGTATTGTCTTGGATTGCCACAGTCAAACTATAGGTGAAGTCAGAGTTTGATGAAATAATGTGTAGTTATCTAAAATACCTTTCCAATGGGATATCACATGCCTAAAATAGAGATCGTATGCAAAATTTGCGACCTCAGGAAGTTGATGTACTAACTTATCCCAACAGGGCCCATTTGACTTTTGACACCTCATATCCTAGGGTTAGGTTTTTGGGTTTCTAGGGTTTTGAAATTCATGTTTATCACAAAAATTCCTTCAAAGCCTCATTGTACTCATCTTCTTCTTGTGAATGATCATAGTCGTCACATCTCTTCTCAGAGATAAATCTTCCACCATTCTAGTGAGTCTTGCACTCTGTATTTTTACAGTCTCTGTAAATTTCTTTCATTAACATAAATCATGTATTGTTTTATTTGTCTGTTTCTGACAATTCTTATGTGTATTTCATTGTAATATATCTACTTTCATTTTGTTCTGAAAATAATCTAAATCAGTGGTATCAGAGCAGGCTGCTCTTGATCATTTTTTAGTGTATGTCCCCAACAAGGTCCGAGTATAGAAAGTTGGGTGTTGAGCTTGTCTCTCTTGAGGAAAATTGCATGCCCAAGAAACCCTCCATGGCAGAAGAAAATAAAAACGACAGAGAAAAAGATTCTATTTACCTGTTGCTTGAGCAAGCTCTCACACGACAGAGGGATGAAATTATGGAGAATTTTTCTCACATCCCTCGACATCTGTCAATAGCAACAAACGCATATTCATCAAGTGGCCACTTTGGAGGAACCTCTCCCTTCAAGGTACAAGTTAATTTTGATATTATCGTATTTGAAGGTTAGATAGATGAAAATGACCTAGAAAAATGGTTAAATCTGCTAGAAGGTTATTTCTCTGTTCAAAATCTTTTTGACAAAGAAAAAATCACCTTCACACTCCTCAAGTTTCTCCCCCATGTCAAACATTAGTGGGAAACGTATTGGAAGAAAATCTCCATAGAGGAATATAGAATATATGGGGTCGAGCCCACTTGGGATTTTTTGTGGATGCGGTCAAGGAAGAATATTACCCTGTTGATAACTATGAAGACCAGTACATGAGATGGACCACACTATGACAAGAGAGTGAAAAAACAGTGTCAGAGTTCACAAATACTTTCCATACCTTGCGCACCAAGCTGGGTATCAAAGACTTCGAGAGGCATTTGCCTCTAAAATATCGTGGGGCTCTGCATGGGTACATCCAAACCGAAACAGATTTCCTAAACATCTCATCATTGGGAGATGCCTATCGATATGCTATCAAAATCGAGCAGAAATTTAGGCACCAGAACAAATGGGAGTTCAAGTCTACAAATACGCAACAAACAAAGCATAATAAATACAGCCTTAACCAATAGCCTCCTGAAAACCAGTCCAAGACACAGGAAAAAAAGGGTAAATGAAAGACGAAGAATGACACTAGGAAGTGGTGTGAATTCCACAAAATCCCCTGTCACAACACCGATGAATTTCTCTCAAAATAGTCATTGGTGGTCGAGGTCAAAGACAAGGAGTCGAACCTTGATTCAGAATCTGATCCATAAAATATTGAAAACATACAAATCATCGATGCAAACCCCACTGCTACTGTAGCAACTGCAACAATTCAACCAAAAGAACTAGTAGATCCTGAAGAGGGGGACCGCCTTTCCCTTCATAGATGTGCGTGAAGGGAACCCTGTTGCATTTCATTGTTGATAGCAGTAGCCAGAAGAACATCATCTCAGTTGAGGTTGTCAAATAGTTTGGTTTTTCGACAACACCACACACGCAACCATACAACATCACACCTGCAGCCATACAACATCAAGTGGATTCACTAAGGACGAGATCTTTCTGTCATCCAACAATGTCACTTTTCCTATGGAATCCATCCCTTCAGGGATTAGGCAGTGTGTGATGTTTCCCCTCTTGATGTGTGTGATGTTATTTTGGGCCAACCATATATGTGGAAACATCATGTTGTTTATGAGTCTCAACCCCATAGTGTCATTATTACCCTAGGGGGTCAGCTCTATAGGATACCAGAGATACTTCCGACTATTGTTCCACCAAAAAAGTGCCACAACGTAATCTCTCATACTGAAAAATTCATCCTCTTCTCAGTTTGTTCAAAAGATGCATAGAAGGCCACTGCAACCACTGCGGCCTCATCACCTTCTATTCAATAGAAGCATATTGTAGAAGAGAAAGAAGATATTGTTTCTTCACCTACGATGGTGCCTACACAATGCCCCATCAAGCCCAAGGACAACAGGTTGGTGGAACAGATTCAACCCCACCAGCAACAGGTTCATGACAACCTTCCACAGACCAAGCAGTGCAACTTATCCAACAAGGCACGCTTCTCACCAATATTCATATTTAGAAAACCCTTTCCCCTCTTCCTCGGGCACTCAACGTAATGGATACCATTGCTTCCTAAGGGAGGAGGACTGATCCAGGTGGATATTGGTGGAAACCCACCTGTTCCAAATTCCAACTAGCTTATTTTGGAACTTTTCATGTCAGTACATATTTATGTACATCTAGGGTCATTTTGGGGCCCTAAATAGTGTTTTCTTGGCTTTCCAAAGTCAAATTGTATATGGAGTCGGATTTTTACAACATAATGTGTGGTTCTCAAAAATACCTTTCTAACAGGATATCACACGCCTAAAACAGAGATCATATGCAAAAGTTACGACCCCAAGAAGTTGATGTACTAACTTACCCCAATGGGGCCCACATGAATTTTGGTGCCTCATCTCCTAGGGTTAAGTTTTTGGGTGTCTAGGGTTTTGGCATTCACATTTATCATAAAAAGGCCTTTAGAGACTCCTTGTACTCATCTTATTCTTATGAATGAGTGTAGTCATCATATCTCTTCTCAGAGATAAAGCTGCCACCATTTTAGCGAGTCTTGCACTCTGTATTTTTACAATCTATGTACATTTCTTTCATTAATAGAAATCATGTGTTGTTGTATTTCTTTGTTTCTGGAAATTTTTATGTGTATTTCATTGTAATATCTTTGCTTTCATTTCATTCTGAAAATAATCCGGATCACATAGCCCTAGTTCAAGGGTGATATGTTGTTAAGATCTAGAGCAACATATCTATGGTTGGGAGGAATGCACGTCCCCTATAGTCAATTGCATCATTATTACTTAAAGACAAGTGATTAGCTCTATGTTTATTTCATGTTCTTATGCTTAATTGGTGTGCATAAGAACTTTGATTTCAACATTTACATGTTGTTATGATTTTTTCTTTAGTTTATGTTCATGGTTTTTGCAAGTTCTTTTAGATGCATGATTGGTAGGCATGTTGTACTTTATTACTTTTATTTTGGTATCAGAGTAGAAATTTTATGCAATGCTCCTCAATGAAATTTTTGGGTGCATTGTAGTGTTGTAACAGAGTAGTTACAAAGTGTTTATGTAGTGATGTTCCCATATGATGTTGAAATCTTCTTACTCCAACAGCTAGGTACCTTGTTATCTAGTGATTTCATTACTACAAATCAGATTAGTAGCTCACAAAACAAAATACACTGGTGGAATATTCAACTCAAACAAATCTAGCAGAAACAATACTGGAAACCAAAAATCTCATGCATAATACACAAAGATATTGTTCCATCAACTAAGCTTATTATTCAAATAACTTCAAATCTTACAAGGGATCCCTTATTGGGAAAATGGCCCAAATAGAAATGACACAAAGTACATCTAAACCTGACTGGTTGATATGTTGTCAAACCTATTGTGCAATCATGTACGATAACAATGAGAGTACTATGATAATACCTTAATTATCTACATGATTATTATGTTGAAACTCACGATAACTGCGTGACCTATTCTAAAACACATAAACTATCTGCAACGGTTGATCCTTTCATTGTATGTTTGTTCTCTCTCTTCCTTTGGCCTAGATCTCTAGATGGAAGTCCTTCTCCACCTATCCAAGGTATCTTTGAATCATAGTCCTTCATGATCCAATACTCTCTATATCAAATCAATCTCTCTTGATCAATCTGCCTCGTGTCTTCCTCCTTCACCCTAGGCTTGCTTTTATAAGATTGAATTTTGACTTAAACCTAATCTCCAAAGTTATTCACGATTGAGATTACTTATCACCTCACTTGAGATCAATGGATATTATTTAATTCACTAATGATAATTAAATCATTTCCTTAAATAAAACTCAACTTTCTAAATAAAATCACTTTACTTTAATAATTCCTTTAATTAAAGTAAAGTCAAGGATAAAAGGATTTGGATGATTTCCACATGTCTAGACACATAAACTTGTGGGGAAATACATGTATGATGCTACCATGCATCAAAAATATCTCTTAGTGAGGAAGGTATTCTACACCACTCCAAGTTTATCTCTGAAGAACACAAACTTCCCTTTCATGAAGGTTTTGGTCAGAATATATGCAATTTGCTCATATGTGGAAATACATTGAATCTTCATTGCTCCCTTCTAGATCCTATCTCGAGTGAAGTGGTATATGATCTCAATATGATTGGACTTGTCATGGAATATTGGATTCTCTGATAGTTTGATACAACTTTGATTATCACAGTATATCACCTTAGGCTCCAACTCCTTATCAAATAAACATGTAAGCAATTTGTGAAGCCAAATGGCTTCACAACTATCCATAATTGTTGCCATGTACTTTGCCTCTATTGAACTAAGTGGTACAAAAGTTTGTTTCCTACTGCACAAAGTAATCATTGTTGATCCCAATCTTAAGCATCACCTCGATGTGATCTTTCTTTCCACTGCACTCCCTATCCAAGCTAAGTCTGAGTATCCCTGCAAATCCACTCCATATGCTCCAAGATACCTCAATCCATACTCCATTGTACCTCTCAAGTACTTGAGTACATGCTTCACTAACATCCAATGCAATTACCTTGGCTCCACCATGATCTAAATCAAGGTGTTCACAACAAAATATATATTTGGTCCGGTATTGACCAAATCCATCAAGGACCCTATCAGTTTCTTGCATAACTTGGGATCCACCAACTCTGAATCTGAAGTGAAAATATTCTTTGGATTGGTAACCATAGGTGTATCCATCAATCTACAATCCTCCGACCTATATCTCCTCAATATATTTAATGCATACTTCCCTTGACCAAGGAATATCTCTCTTGATAATTTCCATACCTCTAATCCCAAGAAATAATGCATTAATCCAATGTCCTTCATCTCGAACTCACTAGCTAAATTTTCTTTGCATCCTGCAATAAGCTCCTCCGCAAATGTGAGAAACAAATAATCCATATATAGAACCAAGATGAGTGGATCAAACCCGACAAGTATGAAGTACAAGTTAGGATCCACCTCACTCTTGGTAAATCCCATACTTTGCAAGTATCTGTCAATCCTGGAATACCACGCTTTGGATGCATGTTTGAGTTCATACAAGGCTTTCTTAAGCCTACACACATGAGTGTAATAATCATGTTTCCCCCAGATTGTAAACATAATTGTTATTATTTACAAAACTATGGATAGGCTTATTGTGTGTGAATTTTGAAAGATAATGAACCATGTCTAAAGAATGTGATGTAAGCTTATTTCTATTGATAATATAGAAAGGAAAAATTTTGAATCACTGTTGAAGGAGTTTCCTATACATAGATGATATCATGAGAGGGAATGGTAAGGGGAACCATCACTAGTTGATATGACCCCTTCCAGGTAGTAATCTTCTAGATTTGAAATGCTCAGACCCAGAAGTGTCCTCTATCCTAAAGAATTTATTTACCAGTCAAGTTGGTATTTGGGGAGTCTTCCTCAAGAACCAATGAGAGGATGGGAAGAGAACCCATCTGGAAGTTTCTTGATTTGACCATGAAATCTTGGTGAGGAAGGAAATAAAAGAGGGAAAATCATGGTCAAAAGGAGACGATAACAATAGTTGCACACGGTTGGGGTCTGGAGACCAATTCTCATTAAGAGGAACGTGTGAGATTTCTCTAGTTCTAATCAGAATAGAGAAGAAGTGGAACAACTATTTTTCTGAGTTTAGGGATTGCTAGCAGTGTCTTTAAATCAAGTTGATAAACATGGCCACAAATAAATTTTGGTGATTAAGTGAGAAATCATAGTAGGCCCCCTTTCTTGGTGGATTGAAGACCAGGTTGCCAAAATTCAAGTGGGAGATAGAGAGTAACCTTCATCCCTTGTTGATAGCTAAGCAAAAGAAGAAATATATCTCTCTTGGCATCATACTTTGGTTAGGGGGTGGCCAACTATGAAGGTACCAGGAGAAGTTGTGCCTATAGTTGGGTGGAAAGTGGCACACCCTTCAATAGTTGCCAAGATTTCCCAGTTTTTAGATAAGTATTTATGCATTATGTAAAATGAATAAGGAAGATAGATTAATCTTGTAATTGTATCCATGACGGTATAAGCTTGTTATTGAATTTAATGTTGGTTTCACTTGCAAGTCTTTGTGCTTGGATGAAATATGCATGCCTTGCATCTTTGAATATGAAATATGTATGTTTCCATGAGAGACTAAAGGAAAAAGGCCAAAGGAGATTGTTAAATACCCCTTGTTCGAAGAAAAGGGAAGTTTGTGAGATTTAGTGTCGCCACAGGATGCATAAGTTTCTGAGGAACCAATAAGTTAATCATGTAGATCGAGGTAGTGCAAAACTACAGGATCGCTAGGCCCAAACCAACATATAAACCCGTCTAATGCCCGGTTGAGTCGAAGAGACCCAACAACCATCAAATCCAATGGTCATCAGATCCTTGTTGATTATCCTCCAAGAGAATGTCATCAGAATCCCGAATCATCGGGATTTTATTTGAAGGGTTATGCTAGGAAGATTGATGCCCAATGTCTAGGTATTCTGGTGGGACAGGGTTTTGGCCCTAGGTTCCCTTCTCTTATTATATACAAGTATGAGTAGGAAATGACATCACATGTGATGTGGAAGCCATGTAGGAAAACAATGTGGCCAAGGATTCCACACGGAGGAGGTTGATTCACTCACTGGTTAAGTGTGAGCCATGTTGAGCTTAAAAAACTTACATAAATGACAGTTGTTGGATCTACTAGTCGAGAGACCTTAGCCATATATCCTCTAGTAAATATCAAGAGGTAGTCAACACTCGAGACACTGGAGTACTAGACCCTAGAAGAATGCTAACTTGAACTGAGACTTGGAAAGCCCTGATATTTTGGTATCCGGATGGGGAAAGGTTCCACCCTTTACCTTGTACATGAGAATGAGGGTGACGTGATTTGTCAGGGTTGCATACTATGCACCTAGAGAAGGACACACATCAACATTTGGTTCATCAATGGACCGATTGTGGGCCCTATCGGGCTTAGACCTTTGCACAATGGCCTTGAATTCCAACCATCATATCTGAGTGTCAAGAAATATCAGTCGTTGATCTCTTGTAGAAGCTCAGGAGGGAGGGGACGTCTAGTTGACATGGGATACAAACATGGAACCATCACAACCGAAGGACATTACATGTCACGTAAAGATTCATTAGTGGGTCAAGAGGGGTTCCTTGTCGGGTATAAACCCTTAGATCATGCACCCTTAGACCATAGTTGTTGGATTAGAGGATCAACATATTCCCATCGTTGATCTATTACTTAAGCTCGGGAAGGGTTTTGCATGAGATTGTCAGAGTATTGGGACCCTAGGAATCCTATCTTGACCATTTTACTTTGGAAGAACCCGGTACCTCGATATCCTAGTGGGTCGAATCCCCAAAACATCTGCATCGAGGGTTTGGCAGAGCGATATGTGAGGTGATAAATGGAGTCGATGGCTTGGTGGGCCCCATGTGGGAGCCACATCACCATCCACATCGATGGACAGGTCAATGCCATATGGAGCCACGTGAGAAGGGTTACAACCCCACAACCCTTTGCACACATGTGAACCTTGAAAGTCAAGGATTGTATTGATGACATCAGAGTGACATCATCTCGACCAATAAAGAACAAACAAGTGGTAGCTCATGAGTGGGGAACCTAGGAGTCCAGTGATGACGTGACACATAAGGATTTTTACATGTGTCATTGAGTGGTTGGACCACATTTCATGAAGGTATTGTGCCACATATCGATATTTGATTGAGCCACGTGTCATGGTGATTTGGAATTTTAGGAAACGACCCCGTACCATGTCATGAGCGCCACATATCATGAAAGGTGGAAGGCGAGGACATGGCCACATGTCATACTGGTTAGTAGGATGTGGAAGAGCCAGGTGTTCGAGGTTCTAGCTAGGCCCCAAACCAAGTGTTGTATTTGAGAAGTTATATTAGTTTTGGTTTTCCCAGGGGCTGATATCCCGATGCCCCGATGGGTCGATAACCCCATTGGGACCGTGCCCCCGGATATCGACTATCAAATGTATGTGAAGACAGGAGGTCGAATGTGGTAGGGTTATTAGGCTGACATCCTGGTGCCCGGTGGGCCGATATCTCGATATCCTGGTGGGTCAGCACCCAATATATCAAATATCGGGAGAATGATGAAAGAGTCAAGGGTCTATATGTTGAGGTCTCAGAAAGTCTAGTTGCCAATACCATGTCAACATCTATGTTGATACTAGCATATGGCATGCTATGACATGTCATAAGCTTGTCAGATATCACGGATGATGTGGAGCCATGTGGGTGCCATGTGGCAACATAGTGGAGGGAAAACCCAAAAAAATTAAAAGGCCATAAACTTTGATCCAAAACTCATATTTTGACAAATTCATAATCGTTGGAAATATCTTGACCAGTAGAAGATGATGGTTCCCTTGAGAATAGACTTTGAGGCGATTATAAGAAGTGAAATTTTTACACCCCATTACCTTAGAAGGTAGTACGCCTACTATAAGACATTTCTCATATGCTTGCAAGGACCTTATTTTGTACGCCAGCAATGGAATTTCTCTCATATGTTGGAGCGTAACTTATAGAAACACGCACAAATATGATAACATCAAAAGTAGTAACACATCCTACTGGGATCAAATCTTGACCCTAAGAGTCACACCAGCTAGTTAGAAATAAGTAGTTAGATCTTGAATTTCCTTTTCTACCCCTACATAATTGTCTGAGTTCTATGAGGGCGAGGAGCGCAACGTGTTGATACGTTTTGTATCGAGATTCACCTTTTTCTAAGCAAGAAAAATGATAATTAAAGGAGCGGGGGATGGTCACTTAGGGGGTTGGGTGTCTTACAGTGGGACTCCCTCCCATGCACCTCAAATCCATGAGTTTTCTATATATATACTTCCTCCTCAATGACCCCATTGAGGAAAGTTGTTTTCACATCCATTTGATGTATCCTCCACCTTATAACTAAAGCAATAGAAATTATAGCTCGAATAGAAGCATGCCTAGTGATTGGAGCAAAATTCTCCTCATAATCCACTCCCTTTTTTTGGGAGAACCCTCTCACCACAAACCTCACCTTGAACTTATCGATTCTACCATCTACAACATGATCGATCTTGTATAGCCACCTATAACTCATAGTTGACTTCCCCTCCGGTCTCGACACTATGTCTCAAACATCATTCCTCATAATAGAGGTGTACTCCTATACCATGACATCATGTCATACCTACTGATATGTTGCTTCCTCAAAAATGGAAGGCTCAACATCAATGATGCTACTCATAAGCACCATATAGTTCAAAAACTCTCTCGAAGGAATGCACTCTCTGACCGCACTCCTAAGAGCCTCACCAACATCCCTCAATTTTTGTAATAGCCACCTAGGTCTCCTGACATGATTGGAAGGGGATAAATCCTCCTCCCCACATGAAGTTTTATTTGTTGGTTTCTACTCATCCTTCAGAGCTTGCTACTCCTTTTCCTATATCATTGTTGATGACTCTTGAGATATCCTACATGCCAAGTTCTCCATGAAATTAAAATATCTACTCACAATTGTCTTCCTCTACGCTAGAATGAAGATTGTGTAATCCTTTGAGGTCTCGTTGTACCCCACAAATATACCCTTCTATCCTAAAGGATCCAGCTTTGTCCTCTTCTTCAAAAGCACATGGATGTACACTGGACAACGAAAGATCCTCAAATGTCCTATATGTGGATTCATTTCTGAGAATGCCTCCTCTGGATTCTTGTCCCCCAATATCCTATGAGGACTCATGTTCTACATGTACACCTTCATGTTACATGTCTCTACCCAAAGAAACATAGGAAACTCCTGATCATGTATCATATCCTTGGCAGAACCGATGATGGGTCAATTCTTTCTGTCTGATCATGTATCATATCCCTAGGAGAACCGATGATGGACAAATTATTTCTCTCTAATGATGGAACTATTATTTCTCTACCAAGGAATCAAACATCTATGTGGCCATCTAATTCTCAGATAGGTTAGGAATTAAATTATCCTTCACTGAATCCAAGAGTACTCTCTCGAATTTTATCTCCTTCTTCTAGTGAAATACCAAATCTACAGGATCTAACTCCCAAAGGTCATACACCTTTAACACCAAAGTTACTCTTGCTTTCCAAGATAGGAAGTTGGATTCTCCACCCAATCTGTCTTCAACTTTCAAAGGTGTTGATTCCATCCCTTAGACTTGATAAACTACCCTAGAAATAACCTGATACTGAAATTGGCCCCGTACTGACCTGTACGGTCTCTACCCACACTATATGTGTTAATAACATGATTGTTATGCTTATACCCACACTATTTCACACTACCTGTAACCAAATTCTTGGACTATCTACATGCTTGTATAAAAAATACCCATGTTTTCCTCCACGACCAACCATGACTTTAATACGGTTGTTTCCCCAAAATTCGTCCTTCGATTCTACTTGTTGGTTATGGATATACTAAGATCTCCTTCCAAATCCAGTAAATATACTACCAAGTATTTTGGATCTAAGATATGGCTTCCTCTCAGATCATGCACTATGATACCATGTTGAAATCCTCTTACTCCAACACCTAGGTACCTTGTTATCTAGTGATTTTCTTACTACAAATCAAATTAACAGCTCACAAAGAAAAACACACTGCTAGAATATTCAACTCAAACAAATCTAGCAGAAGCAATACTGGAAACCAAAAATCTCATGCACACTACACAAAGATATTCTTCCCATCAACTAAGCTTATCATTCAAATAACTTCAAAGCTTATAAGGGCTCCTTTACTGGGAAAATGGTTCAAACATAAAAGAGACAAAGTACATCAAAACCTGATTAGTTGATCTGCTACTAAACCTATTGTATGATCCTATACGACAACAACGTGATTGTTACGCTGACACCTACACTATTTGTGTGATTGTTACATTGAAACTTGCGCTAAATGTGCAACATATTCCAGAACACCTGAAATTTCCACAGCAACTGATCCTTCTGCTATACAATTGTTCTCTCTCTTCATCTAGCCTAGATCTCTAGATGGAAGTTATTCTCCACCTACACAAGATCTCTTTGAATCATAGTCCTTCATGATCCAACACTCTTTGTGTTAAGTCAATCTCTCTCGATCAATTTTTCATGTGTCATCCTCTTTCAACCTAGACTTTATTTTATAAGAATGAGTTATGAATTAACCTTGATCTCCAAATTGATTGATAGTTGAGATTACTTCTCACCTCACTTGATATCAACGATTGATATTTAATTCACTAATGCCAATGACAACATTTTCTTATATAAAACTTTGCTTACTAAATAAAAAAACTTTATTGTAATAATTCCTTTAATTAAATTTAAGTCAAGGATAGAAGGATTTGGACAATTTCCACGTGTCTAGACACATAGACTGTAACACCATGTTTCCCCCAGTTTGTAAAAATAACTGGACTGGCCAGAACTGTGGCAAACTCATGAATGTGAATATGTGATGTAAATGGACCTTATGGAAAAGGTCAAAGAATGTGAATAACATTATGAATTTATATTGCAGGACTGCTGAGAGGGGATATGCAGAAAAAGAGACCACGATGGTGGTGGAAGGCACCTGGAAGGGTGGCGTTAACTTCCGCCGAGAATTAATACCGTATTTGGACTTCACTAGCCCAGAGAACCAAAAGCGGCTCGCTGGCCCCGAATTAAATGTCTCGCAGCTTGGCAGGTAGATGGATCCTCAGGAATTAATGAGGGATGGGGAGGTGAACCGCCCATCCGTAGAGCCATCCTGACTAACCAATGCGAGGGAAATTGCACCACACGAAACCTCGCAAGAGGATAAGGCATGGGGTAGAAGCGATTGGGGGCAGACGCGAGGGGAGGAAGAGAACTCTGGCAATATGTAGAGTGAGTGATAGCAGAGAGGAAGGAGAGTAACCTTCGCTCCTGGTCACTGGCAGACAGAGACACAGTCTCACAACATCATGGTCTCAGCTCGGGGGTGGCTAGTGGTAAATCCGCTCGGAGTCACTGAGCCTACGGTTGGGTTGAAACGAGCACCCCTCTCAGTAGTTGCATAACCTCTGGTGTTACTTTATGATAAGTGTTTTTCCTTTGGCATCTTGAAATATATGTATTTTGATAAATATTCTCATAAGCTGTGAAACTGTGAATGATTTCATTATAAGAATGTCTGTATGGTATTTTGATCAGTACTAGTAGTTGTATATTTGTATGGAAAGACTATGTATGGATTATGTCCTCATGAATCGTTATTTATATGCGTATTGATCTAATTCAGACTTCACGTCTGGTTCTCGGGAGGACGATACCCTTATCTGCCTAACATAGTACCCTGGGTGAACCTCCCCATAGAGATACCCTCCTTGAAAATCCCATCAAGAACCGGGAAAGTGAATGTGAAGGCGTAAGGCCTTGGTAACCATGCACGAGGAGGAACGATCCTCTTGAAAACCCGAGATGGAAGTATAAGAATGAAGTATCAAATCGACGGATGAGATCCCGTCGAGAGATCTGTAGTCACTCATGACCATCAGATCGGAAGAAGAAGATGGAGTGTTAAGTGCCTTAACCCTAATAGGTATTCATCGACGGACGAGATTCCATCGGGAAACCTATGGCCACGCATGACCATTAGATTGGTAGGAGCAAGTAGGGTGTTAAATGCCTTACCCCTTTGTTTTCTGTGTCTTCGTGGACAACGAAGAATTCGGGACCGTAGATCTCCAAGGTCCATGGGAGT
>SNQJ01S0046243.1:54783-66257 GCA_010110895.2 Picea sitchensis | reverse complement strand
TATATAGATTTATTTAGGTAATTTTTAGTAGTCTATACATTCTACTAAATGACTTTTCTTTGATACAGATTTATGTGACTCACCCAAAAAAACGATTTCTTAAAACAATTAGACAATTTACCAATTTATTTATTTTTTGTTTTCCAAAATTTATTTATTAAATCTTTTTAGATGCATCATTTTAGTTTAAAACAAATAAATAAACAAACAAATATTTAATTTTTAAACTTGCATATATTTTTTTATTTATAAATTTAATATGTTGGTTTCGAATTCAATTTTCACCTATTAGACTTTATCATGCTTCTTCCTTATTTTGTTTTTCAAAACTATTGCAATTAACTCGTGTACAGTTGGATCCGGCTTCCTCTGCCTTCTTAAATCCTTACATCTATGTTACAAATTAAAATACACTTTAATACCTATATCTAAGTAGTGACTTCATTTTAATTTTTGTGACTAAGATATAGAGAATATTTTTAATTCATTTTCTTAATTTTTCAAAATCTATTTGTTAAACTCTCTACTAATTATATATTTATTTTAAAAGTTCAATTTTCTCTAAATATTATAAGTATCTTTTTTTTTTTTTAATTTTCATATTTACTTTTTATTATTTATTTATTTATATCTCTACGATGTTGGTATCAATATTAATCTTCAACATGTTTTTTCATACTTTTAATTTTTAAAACCATCTCAATTTTATTTTATAGTGGGTAGGGATTCCTCCACCCTATGTTTCTAAAATCCCTTTATGGTTGTAAATTATGTTAATTGAACTTAGCTTAAATAGTTGTAAAATGGAACATGTTATTCTCCTCATCTAAATTTTATTCACATACTAAATTTATGATGTATATATTGTTATATTTTCTTACATATATACACAATTTAATTTAATCTTTTAAAAATTTTAATTTTACATAAAATAATTAAAAATATGAAAAATTAAATAATTCATAATAAAAATAAAATTAATTAAATAATAATTTGAATAAAAAACATTACATTTTATTTTTACAATGATGATGAGCGTCCACTAAGACCAATTGGTCTATCGGACTTTAAGAAGGTAACATATTACTTCGATTTCTTTAAAATTGTATTTCTATGTCAAAAAACATTGAGAGAACTGTTCCAAGATCACCATAGTTTTGATCACTTAGAGGTTAGGAAGATTTGTATTGTGGAAAATATTTTTAAATTGAGATATGATTTGGCTATACACAGGACAATCTAAGAGGAAGTGTTTTTCATCTTCAACCCTCTTAATGTCACACACACGACATATTCTTTCATCCCACGGTGTTTTGAGAGTTGTCCAACGCCCAGTTTCACTGTGTAGCTCATGGGATGATGTTCTTATTTTAGCAATGTTGATTTTCTTCTTTGCACTTCTCAAAACTGAAATGTACTTTTGATCTTCTAAATTAGGGTTGACCACCTCCTTATAATATCTTAATTTCCTTTTATCCTCTAATTCTTTATCACACCACATATTCTCCTTAAATTTACAAGTGATAATATTTGTAATATTATTGATATTCTGCATGGCGACTTCTTCTTTCATTCCCTAAAGGTTTAACCAAAATTTGGCATCTTTATGTTGTCCCTGCTTGAGCCGCTAGTGTTTTTCGCTAGAGTTTGAAGCAATTTTGGGAATCCTCTTGTCGTCCATATTGTTTATCTTGTTCTTGTAAGTTAGGTATCTAGCCATAGCAATGTTGTCAATGGGGAAAAGTCTTGCCTCTATGAGGAGGATAGGATAGGGTGTATTCCCATTAATTTTGAGATTATAAGTTATAAATTATTTTGGATTTGTTCTATCTTTCCCAGGGATTCTATAGAGATAGTGCAACCCCAAACTTCACATGCTGATGCAAGAGCATTTTCCCTCCAAAATCAACCTTGTTGATTAGGCCTTAGGTGTCTTCTAATTTACCAAGGGAGTTGGTTCCCTAGATTCAAATTATTGTAATTTCCATGTTTTATTGAATTCTAAAAGGATTGCATTAGTTGGAGTGAGATTTATTTGAATGTAATTGAATCTTCCTTGTTAAGCATATATAGAGAGTAGGTGGAGATCTAGAAAGGTCTTAGGATAAATGAGGATATTGTGGATCTGAGAGATCCTAGAATTAGGTTGCAAATTTTGCGGAGTTTGAGTAGGATGTGAACTAATTGACAATTCATATTACACCTTTAAGTTTGTAAGCTTACAAGAACAAAGATGCGTCCAAATTAGTGGAGAATCAGGCCAAGCTCAAGGAGAGGCCGATTAGAGAAAATCTAGTCAAAGGGAAGGAGCCCAGATTATGAATCGAGTAGACAAATGTTTTCTTTTGTAAATTGATGTACGTAGATTCATTAATATAAATATTTGTGTTTGTGGGCACCCTGTGTCAGTGTGGAGTTTGGATATCTTTCCAATGTGTTAATCTCCTTGTGTTAAATGATTAAGGTCCAAACCAGACTCTTAGAATATTTGTTGTAGGTTTCGGGGATTTAACTATGTGAAAGCCCTCAGTATAAAAAGGAAGGATCGATGTGGTCGAGTTGACAGTAGATTGGTTTGGAATTACAATTGAACCAGAGAATTAAATTTTTGTTTTGTGCGCAGGAGAATTGAGGGTTAAATACCTTCAATGGATGAAGTTAAATTCCTTGCAGGCTTTGAGGAACAATGACTGTCCGATCGATATGAAGAATTAATCGTGACCGTTGATTATAGTGCCCAAGTTTCATTGTGCATTTTAAGTATGGATGGCTAAGATTAGATCGGGAAAATGTTTTCCCATAATCAACGACCAATATCGATTGATATTTCTTTTATATCATCAAGAATTAACTTGGCGATATCATGACTCAAACTCCACAAGATCGTCGACGACGATGCCCTCGACTTTATGATCACTAACGATGATGTATTGATGTGCATCATTGTGCAGACAATGACGATCCAACTTTCTATTGGAAGGTGACATCAATGGATTTGGCAAGAGACACATGACAATATCTTATTGGAGCAAAAGATTGGAGGAATCCCAATATCAACGGGTTATTCAAATTGTCGAAGGGTTATTAGTTGGAACTAGGTAAGGTTGAATACCTATCCATTGCTGATGATGATAGAGGTGAAGGAAATCTTGACGACCGATGATGAGTAGAAGACCAACGACGATAAAAGACAATCTTCTATCTGATAGACAGTGAGTATTCAATAAAGAAAAAAGATCGACGGTATATACAAGAAAGAAACCAATAGAGAGGATGAGATTGATCAATGACGAAGATTAAAACTGTTGATGAGATCAATGACTTAAGAGAGTTGGAGTGGACGCAGTTTCGTTGGATCGGGAGAATCGAACCTTGTGTGTTGGCTCCTTGATAAAAATTTGACGATGACACATATGTCATTAGGTCAAGACAACTAAGCATTGTAGTTTCTCCCTACAGATAATTTTGACAATGATGATCTAAGCACAAGGTCATAGCCCTTGGTTCCGTGGATTAAGGAATGGGTACCAATGGAAGAAGATGGTGAATATAGGCTTTGGCGCATAGTTGTAGCACCGGTCACGTGGAGGATAAGAAGCGTAGTGCCTGAATGAGATAAGCATTTGAATTCACAATTAACAATTCACAATCCTCTCGAGGCTTAGTGCCCAAATGAGATAAGCTTAGTGCCCGAATGATACTAATATTTTAATTCACAATTCTACTAATCCTCTCGAGGCACGCCGACCATCAACTAGTACAACCACATTATTAAAGGTGGTTGACATACGCCGATCAATGCCATTAATTTAAGAAGGTGAAGAATGGTGTCAATTAACATATACCAACCACCTTTAATAATGTAGTTGTGCTAATTGTAATTTTACACCATTACAATGATTATAACAACCAAATACTTACAAAAAAAATTATAATTTTTTTACATCGAAAACAACAAAAATATAATTTATAATAATGCTTTTTCAGCATATATTCAATAGAAGAAAAGTTTATTTGAAGCTACCAAAACAAGTGTTGCATGGCAGTGTAGTCCCTGCCAAGTTGGAATGGGAATAAACAGACACGTAGGAAGCAAGTTGAAGTAAATTTTGGTTCAAATACAATAGAGTAGGCATAAAAGTAAAATACATTAAAGTTAATGCACTATGCTGCCAAGTTGGAATGGGAATAAATGCACTGCCATGATGGGACCGAGTACAAAGACGTGGGAAGAATCTTGAAATACATGTGGCATCCATGCAGAGGATGATATCCATATTTCTGAAGCATAGATATTAAAAATGCAAATACAATAGAGTAGGCATAAAAGTAGAATACATTAAAGTAAAACGAACAAATGATTTTTTTGAAAAGTTAATGAATTTTCCCGAATCAGTTTTCTTTGAAATTTATCCAAAAATAATAATGTTTGTTACATATTACTAGAAGTTGTTCCATATTTCTGAAGCATAGATATAAAAGATGCAAATACAATAGAATAGGCATAAAAGTAAAATACATTAAAGTAAAATGACTTTGTGATATTAAACAAAGGTTGGACCTGTTCCATATTTCTGAAGCATATATATTAAAAATGCAAATACAATAGAGTAGGAATAAAAGTAGAATACATTAAAGTAAAACGAAAAAATGAAATTTTTGATAGTACATTTTTTTTTATACTTGCAATTTAAGATTTAACATCTAAAAAAGTAAAATCTTAAATCAACAAAGGTTCCTGTACACAAAATATTTAGCATTCTCGAATTAGTTTTCTTTGAAATTTATCAAAAAATAATAATGTATGTTACATATTACTGGAAGTTGTTCCATATTTCTGGAAATTTAAATGTGTTTGTCATATAGACTGGGATTGGGGTTCTCGTGGACCATAAAAATAAATAAGTACAAGAATTAGGAATGTAGAAAGAAGAAGTGTGCAACGGTTGAGAGGAAGACCTTAAAAGAAGAAATTGGAAGTTATGAGTGTTTGGTTATAGTTTTCTATTTAAAGAGGTATAATAACTGGGTTGATAAAGAAAAGAAGATGCCAGTATAGACTTACTATGAAGCCGACGCATTTTTGTTGCTATCATCAACGATCATTGGAATCATGTCAACCGATTGTTTCCCTTGCTGGATGAGGTTGTCCATTCTCTGTTGGAACCATTCTTCAATGCAGCTTCTCATCGGGGCCATGTTGATTTCATCCTAGATTTCTATGTCGAAAAGGTCGTTTTCTAATTTCCTTAGATCCATTGAAATACTATGCAGACTCTGTTCAATTTCTTCATTATGTGTCGAATAGTCCAGTATCCATCTCTCGATCTCATCTACACGATATTCAACTATGCCGTAAAACTTTTCGAAAGACAACCCCTTTAAAATATCAAGTTGTTCATTGAAGGCTTCTTTGTTCATTGACAAGGATTTGAGAATTAAGTTTGGGTCTTGAACCTCGTTGGTACTCCTGGCTAAGTCTATTTGGATCAGGTTTGTGAATAATTCTTCCTTTTCTGATATGTCTTGTTTACATGATTCGACAATGAGCTCTAGGTTCTCAACTTTCTTTTTCCATCATGCTTTTAATTTTTTGGTCCGCTTTGGGGAGGGGAGATTATCTTGTCTTCTTTTCAGATCTGAGGTGTTGATGGCATGGTTGGCAAAAGGGGTCAGCATTTGTTAACAAAAATGTTGATCTTTTTTTAAATTTGCTTGCAAATGTTCCAGCAAATCATTTGCCCTCTTTCAGAAGGAAGCTATATTTTGTGATGTTTCCTAGGCTTCACTAACTAGTTGCATTCTTTTGTTGATGTTATTCTCTACAAGGGATCTAGACGATGCAAAGAGGGTAGAGGATACTTTTATCTTGGATGCAATGGTAGCAGGAACGTTTTTTTCTAAAGGACTAGAAAACTCTGGAGTGGAAATGAAAGCCTCCTCAAATTCCTTGACACGGTCTTTCAGCCTAGCATTATTCGCTTCTATTCCTCCAATGGAATCATGAAGAGCATCACCGATTACATGGTGAAATAGGGAGATTTGGGACAGCCACATTTTCCTAAATTTAATCTTTGTGCGAGATTTTCCTTTCCTATTTGTTACATCTCTCTTTTCAATGACCATAGTTTTAGATTGGCTATCAAAAACAGTGCTCTGGAAAATGAATGATTCATCCTTGTCAAAAAAATTGGTGTCAACTATTTCCATTGCGGATGTGCCAACTTTGTGCATGTGCTCAGTTTCAATTTGAAGCTACAACTGTTCACTTTCAATTTCGGGTTCGTCTGCCTGCCCTACATTGTTTTTTCTCTTCTTTGTTAGTGGATTTTTGTGAGAACTATCAATTTTTATGCGAGTAGGGTTCTTATCTCCTCCTCCATTTGAAAATCTTTGGGTTGCTTTCTTAATGGGGTGGGTCATTGAAGTGATGCACCGTGATGTCGTGCTCTTGGTAGTGTTGGTGGGGGATTGACCACTCTTCTCCCCTGATACTTTCCCTTGTTGTCTGTACAATTGAGTCGCGCTTTGCAATGTGTCTACCTCGCATTCGCTAGAAGAAGCATTGTTGTCATCATTGTCCATGTATTCGGTCAGGCATCTATGGATAAAAGAGTTGCTAAAGCCAACTGCTAGTAAATGTTCTTGAAAAATTCCATTAGGGTCAAACCCTTTTATCCTTTCATCATATGCTCGGTTTAATTTCTTGAAATGGCATTCAAATTCATCAACCTTGTTCACATTTCTGCACACGAAGTCCCCGACTTTCCAGGGTAGAGGAATGAACTGTTTTTTTTCTTGTCATGGAAAAAATGAAACCAGTGGTTGCATTGCCTTGCTATTTCTGCAACAAACATCTTTCTGTGATGTGGCATGGAAGGAAAGCAGGATTTTCCTTGGAGCCAAAGACCATTAGTAGACTATGATTTTCTTTTTGTTCAAGTGTGCCCTTCCTATTCAAAAACTTGGTTGCCTGCCCAGACATCCGCGGAGCATCCTTTCTTAACAACAAATCTTTGAAAACTGAGACAAAGTCATTAAAAAATTCATAAAAACAATGGGAGGCCTTGTGCTTCCACAGGGCCTGGTACCATAATGTTATTGGGTCCAATCCACAGTCTATTTTCTTGGAAAGAGACAGTTTTGGAAATGGACAGGAATGTACTATTGCGAAAATCAAGTAGGATGACATAAAAAATTTATTCGATTCTTTGAATCGTGACAACTAGGAACAGATTTCAATGGAAATTAGCTTCCCCCAATCTAAAATGAATTGTTCCTTGACTTTGAAGTATAAAATATAAATAATTATATGTGAAATGCTTGTCGTGGATGCATGTCCCGTTATTCTTGTAAAAAGCCAAGCAATTTCTCTGAATGGATTTCTAAAGGAACTTGCCTAAAACTTTGTGATATCTTCAGGAACTGTTGTTGGGTCTTCGAGGAACTTGGCTAAGATTCCCAACCCATTATCATGTTTCTCTAGGAACTGCTTGCAGTCCTATCCTCTAAAGGTCAATGTTGGCTCCTACAATTTTAACATCTTGCAGAAGACCTGAGGTGACAAAGAAACAGGAGAATGGTAGTGCAGTGGAATAATTCTTTGGTTTGGAATATATTTTTTGGCGCACCAATATACCACCTCCTTACAGTCAAAAACCTCAGGGACGCAACCAGCACAAGCGATTCCAGACGTCCAAATCACTTCGTTCTGGGCGGAAGAGGATGAATAGTAAAAGTATGCCCTAGACCACTGGAAGTTCTGGTCCTGATGTCCAAAGATATTTACTGTATCTCCAAGAACGTTTGTTTTCTCCAGACAATGAATGAAACAAAAATTTGGGAGGGATAATATAACGCAACACAAATCTTCGTCCAATGCATGTGAATGGAAGATCTCGAGACTTTCACTCATTAATGACAATTTCGATGACTATTACATGATGTGATGTTAACATTAAAGACTATTAAGTGCATACATAGAAGTGTGAACATGGCAGATACGACATATATTTCTTGAACGGGCCAACGTGATGACCCGTGTTTGAGATGAACAATTGGAAGGCACAATATAACTCTCTATAGATCTTGGTTTAATGCATAATAATGGGAGATCTCCTCAAGCGTTTCACTCATTAATGACAATGTTGACGGTCCCTTCATGGTGAGCTGTTAGCATGAAAGGTTTCTAATTTCATATTAAGAAAGAAGTACGGAGGTCGCGGGGATGGGAAAAGGCAGATTCAAAACAGGGTTACAAGGTACAACTATTCAAGGTGAGGGTGCGAGGGTCAAATTGTATGTCCCAAAACTTTTTGAATGTAATATGAGTAACACCGAAGAGGGTATGATAGGACAGTCCAGAGGCCAATTTGTATATCGCGGAAGTCGGGGTAATGTTTGCAGGACACAGAACAATGAAAGTGCAAATGTGAGCCTGCCTATCCGGGAACCCACAATCGAAAAAAGTGGCTAAAGTATGGAACACAGAAATGGTTGGGAAGATTCAGTTTCGCTAATATATTGAAACTTGTAATATATATCCCATAAAGAGAAAATAAGAGAACATAAATTAATTTAAATTCGACGATTCGATCTTTAATTAAATTTCAAACGGAAGTTTCATGATGAACTATTGGCAGTAATATTACGGAGGGTCGGATGCCAACTGTTTCGTGCCAGTGTGTTCAATGGGATTAACATCTTTCAATGTGAAATTGTATGTCTCAGAACTTTTTGAATGTATATCATGGCACGATGGTCAAATTGTATGTCTCAGAACTTTTTGAATGTAATACGTGTAACACCGAAGAGGGTACGATAGGACAGTCCAGAGGCCAATTTGTATATCGCAAATGTCAAGTTAATGTTTGCAAGACATAGAACAATGAAAGTGCAAGCATGAACCCGCCTATCCAGGAACCCGCAATCGGAAAAAAGTGGCTGACGTATGGAATACAGAAACGGCTGGGCGGATTCGGTTTCGCTAATATATTAAAACTTGTAATATATATCCCATAAAGAGAAAATAAGAGCACATAAATTAATTTAAATTCGACAATTCGATCTTTAATTAAATTTCAAACGGATGTTGCATGATGAACTATTGGCAGTAATATTGTGAAGGGCTAGATGCCAAGTGTTTCGTGCCAGTGTGTTCAGTGGGATTGACATCTTCCAATGTCAAATTGTATGTCTCAGAAATTTTTGAATGTATATCACGGTGCGAGGGTCAAATTGTATGTCTCGAAACTTTTTGAATGTAATACACATAACATCGAAGAGGGTATGATAGGACAGTCCAGAGGCCAATTTGTATATTGCAGATGCATATTAGGAAGGACAGGAATTTAACGGGGATGGAAGGCAGTGCCAGATACTTTGAAACATTTGTGAACTATGGTAGAGTGAAGCTTGCTAGTTCGAGTCTGCAGTGGAATTGTAGATTACAAAAGTTTTGAGTGCAATATGTATATCACAGAACAAGAAGCAATAGAGTTCGAAAGCGCCAATGCGACAACTGCGGCCATAAAATTGGCTAAGTATGGAAAGGAACATCGGTCGGTCGGATTCTTCATGTGAGGCTATAGATGGAGATGAAGATATGTCAGTCTGCCAACTCTGAAACCCGCGATCATAGAAAGGCGAATAAGTATATAACCACAAAGTGATAATACACGGGAAGAAGGACTAAGGAGTCTGCGGTGGAATTGTAGTTCATGGAATTTTTGAGTGCAAGATATATATCACAAAACAAGAAGCAACAGAGTTCGAAAGCGCCAACCCAAACAATGACCAAGAATTGGAGATTTCGTGAACCCGTCAACCCGAGGATCGAAAATAGGCTGACAAGGTCTCCCCAGAAGACATGAGGCCCCTACGGTCAAAATGTATCACTCAAAATATTTGAATGCATAATCTGTAACACGAAAGAGGGGACGATGTCAGAATTCGGTAGTCAATGAATATATTACAGAGGGTCAGATGCCAAATTTTTCGTACCAGTGTGTGCAGTTGTCACTAGTAAGAGCATAACTAATGTATATTAGGAAGGACAAGAAGTTAGTGGGGATGGAAGGCAGTGATAGATACTTTGAAACATTTGTAAACCATGGTAGAGTGAAGCTTGCAAGCACCACCAATGTTAGGCAATAAAATCCAAGACAACAAAAAAATTCAAGTAGTGGGGATGGAAGACAATGGCATATACTTTGAAACATTTATGAATCGTGGTAGAGTGAAGCTTGCGAGTTCGAGGAGTGCATGGTGGAATTGTAGGTCACAGAATTTTTGAGTGCAATATGTATATTATAGAACAAGAATAACATCTACTGCTAAGTATCCCATAGAATAACATCTACTGGTCATTTATTAATGCCAATCCTTTCGAACCCCTAGTCAGCTCTCACTAGTAAAGGCATAAATTGTAGATCACAAAAGTTCTTTGCATGCATGATGTATATGACACAACAAGGGACATAAGTGTTGGATATCGCAAACCTGGGACCCAATGATCAGATAATTGGCTAAGTATTGAAAGGGACCTCATTCAATCGGGCCCATGGTGTGAAGATATAGATGAAGAGTTACCAATTTGCGAATCCATGAGGCCGTGATCATATAGTTGCGACTAAATACAAAACCACAAAGGGATTAGAGGTGGGGAAAAGAGGAAAATAAAGAGTTTTTATACATCCCTATGGACAAATTGTATATTGCAGAACTCTGGGACTGTTTGCAACTCCCGAAAGATTCGAAACACAAATTTGAGGCCATCAATCTGGGAACCCGCAATTGAAAAAGTGTCCAAGTATGGAACATGGAAACGCTGGGCAGGACTTGTTTTTTCTAATATATTGAAATTTGTAATAACTTTGTCACTATATGGCAAGATCTTCTTTACATGTTTATGCAAAAATTCTATAGGGATGGTTGGTTCTCCAGACTTTCTCTTATTAATGACGATCTTTACGGTTGTTGCATGATGCCGTTTTAGCAACCCTGGGTATAAAATTGCCTAAGTATGGAAAGGAACAATGGTTGGTTGGATTCTTCATGTGAGGATATGGATGGAGATGCATATATGCTAGCACGCCAACGCTGGAAACATCGATCATAGAAAGGCGACTAAGTATATAACTAGAAAGTGATAATACACAGGAAGAAGACAAGGGAAAAAGGGCTAAGCATCTCACAGAAGAACATCTACTGTTCATTTATTAATGCCAATCCTTTCGAATCCCTTGTGAGTTCTCGCTAGAAAATGCATAAATTGCAGATGACAGAAGTCGTTTGGGTGCAATATGTATACAGCAAACCCAGGACCCAAAGACCAGATAATTGGCTAAGTATTGAAAGGGACTGTGGTCGGTCGGGCTCATGCTATGAAGATATAGATAAAGAGTTTCCAATTTGCGAATCCATGAGGTCATGATCATATAGTTGTGGATAAATATAGAACTAAAAAGGGATAA
>SNQJ01S0046243.1:13564-46373 GCA_010110895.2 Picea sitchensis | reverse complement strand
AAAACTATCATTGAGGCCGTATGTGAGGCTGTCTGTGAGGACATGTGTGAGGTTGTTTGTGAGGCCATGTGCAAATGCATTCAATCTATCATCCAATTTGGATTTGAATGATTCAAGAATTTCTTTCAAGGTTTGAGATGAAATAGCCATCTGAGCACCCTATGAACTCTTTGGTCCTGCAGCCGTCACAAAAAAATTCAAAAAATAGACCCAATAAGTTTCGGCAGAAAATCGCGTCTTTTTCTGGAAAAACCCTAAAAAACTGTTGAACTTGAAATGCTCATAACTTCACTTCTCGGACTCCGTTTTGGCTGATTTTTTTTTTGAAATTGGGTGAAATTGTGAGAAGAACTCATATCTGTAATTTATTTGGGCAAATTCGGCCTCCAAATGCTACATAAATAAAAATAAATTGCGCCGCTGTCCGCAGAAAAACCCTAAAAAATTGTAGATTTTAAAACCTCAATATCTTGACCTTCCGGACTCCGTTTCAGACGATTTTTTTTTTATTACTTGGGTGTTTTTCTGAGAGGAACTCAGATATACAACCCTTTTCTGCAAATTTTGCACAAAAATATACTGAAAATGTCTGGAATGTCGCAGCCCTCTTTTTTCTTCTCTGAAAAAAAATCTGCAAAAATAAAAAATATTTCCCCACAATGTATGCCCAAGGAAAGTGCTCTGATACCAATTGTTAAGTACCAAAATAGATCTACCAATATAATAACCACAAATATTGAATACACAATAGATCCAAAGAACAATATAGAAGAAACCACACAATATTATTACCAAACCCTTGAGGTAGGGCAACACCGTACAATGGATCCTATTATGGAAGAGATCCTCTCCTGTTCACTTTCCCCTTCGAGGGGGAATCCTCCTATTGAGATACTACTCCAAATACACTAATTCTCTTCATGTCTCATTACATTACTTGAACCCCTTTATATAGTGCTACCATCACCTAAGAACATTCTAGAGGAGGAATCTTCTAGAAGTAGAACCTTCTGAGAAATCCTCTTACATTTATTATATCTAATTACCATAGTGGGCCTTATTTAATAATATAGTGGACCTATTCCACCTTACATTGAATGACCTCCACTATTATCACTATGGGCCCTCTGGCCCCCCCCACTATCTCTCTAGCTACCTTACACTATATGTTTATACTTGTAGGCTTCATAGTATAATTTTTGTCAAAATTATGTTCAAGATATGGTTGTTTTGTTGTTTTAAAAAAGGGGGGGATTTCAGTTACTTAAATAGAAGATTGGAAAATTCCAGTGTTATCAGTTGTTGATTTCCTTGGTGTGACAAGTTGGAAATATTGCTCCACATGTTATTTCAAGGTGTTGCTTTTCTTTTAATTCAATAGGATATTTAAGTTCCATTTCTTTCCTAATCTTTTATCTAGGACTTATTGACGATGTGTAACAATCACATAGCTTGTTTTCCTTTTGTGGATAAATAATAGCATTTGAGTGACATGGTTTATTTTTGTTGTTTGCATATGTGATATCATTGGATGAGGGATGGTAGTAATTTAAAGTGAAAAGTAATATTCTTCCAATTTTGAATCTAATGTAATTTACAAAGACAATTGAAACATGCAAAGATTGATTTCCGTTGACACGAGAGATGGTGTTTCAAAGTTATTTTTTTCAAATCTTGCTTTAGAATTTGAATCTTAACATCACTTTTCTTGGTATGCCTGCGGGTGTTGTATATTTTTTAAGTATTGCCTTGCATATTCACAACATGAATGGACAAGTAAACATACATTGATGTTTGCACATTTTGTTGTCGTAAATACTAAATTACATGGTGGAACATAGAGTAAAAGGCAAGGGAGAAAAACAAACAATTAGTGTTGTTTATTACCATTCAAAATGAATGGCTAGAGAAGAAGCAAAGATAGGGGTTCCATTTGTAGACATTCTAAATGTTTGTTTGGTTTATTTCTTTGATTTTTCATAAATTGATAAAATATTTTAGTTCTATTTAGTTCAATAGTGTGTCCGTCTCTCTGGACATTTGGCAGCATTTGTGGAAAAAAGGATTCACAATGAATTCTCAGTACTGTATGTTTTAGGCCATTTTATCTTTTCTATGCTTCAGTTGGTATAGTAATGTAGAAAAATGTTGTGAGATAAATTTGAAAATCCATACATTTTGCAACGTTGTATGCATATCTATGTATACTTAGAATCTATGTTGATTATAAAATTAGAATAACTATACTTAGAATTTATTGTTTGATATCACTGTTGTTCTCATATGTTATACTATACCTGGAATTTGTGTTGATTATATAATTAGAATAACTATACTTAGAATCTATTGTTTGATATCACTGTTGTTCTCATATGTTATACCTTAAAATGAAAAACTAATTGATTCCATGCAGAAAAATTCATGGTGGAAAGGATTTCATAAGCTGGAATTACAACGTCCAGGAGTTTCAGTGGAGAATAAAAGCAATAGAGGGAACTTCATTAGGTGTCTCTTCCTTGTTCGATGATTTTTATTGGGTTCAACAACCTAAAGCTAGACTCAATTGACAAGATGCATATTTACCTTGTTTAGTTATGCTCAACATCTTCTTAACTCCAAAGAATTGATTGTTAGCATTTATAGTTGCCATCATGTTAATGTGGATGATCTTAAAGAGAGAACTTGTTGATGTAAATATTTATAATTTTATTAATTTAATATTTTTTCTCAATTAGAGGTCTGTTAGTTGGAGATATTATCAGTAATGTCTGTTCTGATGCAGTGTTCTCATTTGTTCGGGAAGCTCTACATCTCGTATTTGAGAAGTATTATTTTATTTTATTTTATTTCGGTGGATGTATTTTTAATGATTTTTGTGTCTAAATTTTGATGACTTATTTATGTTTATATAATCTTTCCATTTGGAGTTCATTTCAGTGATCACCCTAACATTTCCCAATATGAAATTCTTTCAATTTCTCACATCTCACGTCATGTAAAAAATTATGCATTGGAAGTGAATTCAAGACATGTGACTTTCATGAATAAGATCATTGTTTTTTAAATGTTGTTGTATATTTATGTTTCAATATTTTCCTATAATTTTTTTGGGAAGTTAAATGTTTTCTCATTTTGATTTGATTTTCTAAATTGGTTAATATTGTTTTAATTTTAAAATAAATTTAGTATTTTTTATTATTCTTGTTAATTATTAATATTTACAATTTTAATAATGTAAAATTAATTTTACTAAATTTTAAATAAAAAATATCATTCTCTTTTCCTTATTTCTAAGAGTTTAAAAAATTGAACTCATTATATTTTATCTTTCTCTTTTAAACCCGACTTCATTTTGTAAGTCCAATAAGACTTATTGAAGACTCTTAATTAATCACGAAAAATGTTTTCTACCTATGTAATAATAATAATAATAATAATATATTTTTAAGGTCACTTCTAAGCCATAAACCAAATTAGTATATGAGACCCCCTTGTTTGTGGGACAAGGGACCCCCTCCACTCATAGATTTGATTGGTAAAGTCTACGGAGCTATGCATACCCTACCCCCTCTAAATTTGAACTTTTGACCTCCTAGGAGGACACACATGTTCTTTACCATTAAGCCTAGTCATAATCCTAATTATTTAAAATTTAACTTAAATTTCTTAATTTACTTATTTCTCTTTCAAAATTAACAAACAATTCCTTGTAGTCTAATTATTTAAAATTTAACTTAAATTTCTTTAATTTACTTATTTCTCTTTCGTAATTAACAAACAATTCCTTGTAGTTACAAATGCTCCCCCATTGTGAACAAGATTTTGTTGTTCATATATTAATGTAGGGACCAAGATGCCACTTTGTAATAAGGAATATGATCCTAATTTTTCATTTTTTCATGATCTCATAGTAACCTACTACTAGATGAAAGGATGAATTACTCACGTTTTATAGCTAGAAAAATGTTTTATGCATGGTTATATCATGTAAAAAAATCATTTTCAAAACTAGAAGTTGTAAGGTAGTGAAAATTTTAGGTTTTATATATTTTCTTATTTTAATAATTAAATTAGACATTATATTTGATTAAACAATGTCAATGTGAAAGAACCTAATAAAAAGACACACACCTTGTTAAATGGGTTGGAGTGGGGGGAGACAATGAGCATAGATGGGTGTGGATGGAGAAAGACAATGTGCTTTTGGGGAAGACAATGTGTATAGATGGATGTGAATGGAGGGACACAATGTACATAAATTTTAAAATGTTACTGTCTCCCCAACCCTTAATTCATGGAGCTTATATTTATTTTTGTGCAAGTTCTATGGGTGTAAATAGATATAAACTACCTAAATGAAAATTTTGAATTTTGGGGAGTCCCCTTGTGCACTATTTCTGGAGAGAGACCTAGAGCCTCTAAAATATGTTCAGTGCATTCTTGTCATTGAAACAAATTTAAGGGTCAATATGATGGTAGGTACATGGCTTAGATCTTAGGAATTTGCAAGATGTTCCAAAATGGACATGTGGCATCATAAGTTAAGTCTCTGTTCATTTAAAAATCCAGATGGCCTCTCTCTCACATTAGAACAAGATATAACCCATTCACATATTATAATTTCCCATGCCATGTATCCCCCAAACAAGTAATATACAAATTTATTGATATAGACAAATTGATCGATCTAATATAATCTTACTATGTTTAGTTAAACTCCTTAACTATAAGAATCCAAATATAAAATCGGTGAATGATATACAATGTTTAGTTAGCTAACCAAACTTCAAGAATAAAAGTAGTGTCGTACCAAGAATTGTATTTGCAATTATGTGATCTCTTCATTATTGTTAGAAAATGTGAAAATAAAACCATTTCCAAATCCATTTATTACTCTTGAACAAGGTAAAAGAAAATCCATGTAGCTTTCATCATACAATGCCATCACAATTCTATATATAAAACATTAAATATAATGTCATCACAATTTCTCACACATATATATAACATATTTTTTACTTAATTATATAAAAATATATCTAACTTTCTTCTAGGTAAGTTTTATTAATAAAATTTATTTATATTTTATTACTTTTTATTTAAATAGTTCTCAACTTCCACATTGCATGTTCCAAGAGCTTCACAAAGCTCTGTTGGCTAGAATCCTTCATTGCAGGATACGAATGGGCCTTGTGCATGCTCATATCTGACCAGTTGAAAAGCACTTTGGTCTGTCGCAACAACCATCTCTAGATCAGATCTTTTGCCCCTCCATATATATAGCTTGCTAGATAATTGGATTATAAATACCCCTCTCGAATCAAGAGAACAAATACTTGGGTTGGTCACAGCCTTGGCAGCCAGATGTAGTGGTGCATATGAAGAGTGAGGGACCACACAATACATGCGAAAAACATTTTCGCTAGGTGGGTTTTGTATTTTTGACTACCATTGCAGCAGCTGGACAACAAAACCAATATTGGGGCTTGCAATAGACCTTGTCGCCTTGAAAAATGCATAAGCATCGTCAAATGATCTGTGCTCTTTCCACATCAAGTATGCTATAACAAGAGCCACAGATCTTGAAACCCCTAAAAAACAATGCAGAAATAACCTGCAATCTTCTTACTCGTGAATATCCTCGATGAAATAAAAAACATCATATAAAATGCAAGTTAGATCCTCAACTGGGTTGTCTTCTAACCAGAGTGTCCTGTAGCAGAAATCATTTGGAAAATTCTCTACGCAAGAAAATCCCACACAATTCAGAATGTGGGTGATTCCACAATGATGCACATTGCAGAGTTGAAAGCTTTTGGGACATTGTTCTGCTACCCACGAACAGATAAGGAAGAACCTGTGAACACTCTTTGTCACATTGAGCGACTCGATCCTTAGACTCTTCCAGAACCCCATTCTCTTCAATAATATCATTACCCACAACCTGATGTTCTTCATCATATGTAACATCTTGAACATAATTCATATCAACTTTCCTTTGTGTCTCATTTCTAGTGTCTAGTGCTTGCTTTTGCAAGGCATCCACAACTGGCTCTCTTGACATGGTTTCCTTATTAGGGAATCCTAAGAATGAGAGAGCTCTAAATGGAGGGAAAATAAGTTGCATGTACCTTCATTGTGAATCAAAAAACCGAGGAGAACGTATGCTTGAGACTTCCTTCTTTGTATTTTCTTCTTCTGCATCAAGAAATAATCCAAACTTGTCATAGCCCTCTTCTCGATTGCTAGAACTTGACTCTGGTATTGACGATGGAAGAGAGGGAGGTATTGGTGATCAAAGAGAGGGATAATTGGGTTTACTCAACTAGGTTTTGACTCCCGTATCATCAAATAATACAAACTTGCCATAACCCTCTTCTCCATTGCCAGAACTTGACTCTGGTATTGGAGATGAATGAGAGGGAGAATTCAACTTTTTTCACCAAGATGATGATCTCTAGTTGTGTCTTGGAGTGGCACATGTGTCCAGCACTGTAAGTCTCAATAAATCCATGCTCAATGTGGCATCCCCCAAATCACCCATTATATGTATATTCTTAGCAATTTAGAATAAAACAATTCGAGAGGCCTGGAGAATTTGGGTACCTAACCTGTTGACATCTAAACATTTGTTCCTCGACACTAACAAGTCCTAGACCAGTTTGTTCTGCAAAATCCACTGAATAAAAGAATGAGAATACTGATTGTTGTGCATTGCCATGCTGTCTGAAAACAAAAGTTGTTACTCCAAGTACTAACTGTATCGTCTGCCACCTTATCTTGGTTAAGAGAGGAGTTTGAAACTTTCAAATTCATCAATTGTCGTGGAAATGGAAAGGATAAATGTACCTCAGAGAATTATTGACATCATCAACGACGAGTGCACTTATTATCGAGTAAGAATACCGCTTCAGAAAACTTCAGAGACCAATTGGGAAACCAGACATCAAGCACATAACCGGATAATGGTTTGACATGAAAAGTGTCATTCCACAGATATAATTCAGGCATGAAATGCAACACTACATTAAACATCACAAATTTCCCACAGATGCAGAATTGCAATTAAATGCAGAGTATGCTATAATTTTACATCGGGGGTAGATGAAGCGATATTTGCACGCATGTAATACTGTATCTGAAATATTGACAATGCAAAACAAGTGGATGACAATGTTGAAGAACATTCAGATTTGAGCATTAAAACATTCAGATCTTTACGCAGCTACAGATATTTAGGAAAACTCATATGGGAAACCTATGTACACATTTCGTTAGATCTATGACTGCAGTGACAGGCTCGGCTGCAGTGCATCAACCTATATTGTCAAATCGTGTCATCAGTCGTGAACCTAGACTGCAACATTGAACTACCTCTACTAATGTTACCAAAGAATGCGTAATCTCTTTCATTCAATAAAGATGAAACACAATATTTTTTTCCAATTAAAAGAAATAAATTAGAAATACTTTAATTGTGTAACAAATTTTACACTAAATTCAATTAATACAAGTGACCATTTTTTAAATAAAATTGAATTGTAAACACTTTAAAATTAAATTATTATTATTATTATCATCAAATTAATCTTAAAAAATCTCTTCCATTCAACAAAGATAAAACAAAATAATTTTTTCCAATAAAAAAGAATAAGTTAGAAATAAATTAATTGTGTAACAAATTTTACACTAAATTCAATTAATACAAGTGGCCATTTTTCAAATAAAATTGAATTGAATTTTAAACATCTTGAGTTTCCATTACCGACTACATATTATGTGTGGGCCACTAACTTTCACGTTGAATGGACATGATATGTGAATTTAGCAACGTAGGGAGGGCTCTTTTGTTTAAAAACAATTGACAATTATTATTTTGGTAGCTTCAAATAAACTTTTGTTCTATTCAATATTTAATACATATGGTGAAAAAGCATTGTTATAAATTATATTTTTGTTATTTTCTATGTAAAAAAATTATAAAAACTTTTGTAAGTATTTGGTTGTTATAATCATTGCAATGGCGTAAAATTACAATTAACACAACTACATTATTACAGGTGGTTGGTATATGTCAATTGGTATTATTCTCCACTTTTTTAAATTAATGGTATTGATTGGCATATATCAACCACCTTTAATAATGTGGTTGTATTAGTTGATGGTTGGTGTGTCTCGAGAGGATTAGTAGAATTGCGAATTAAAATATTAGTATCAATAATATTAAAATATCTATCATATTTGACTATGGTTGATCATGTTTGTATACGGTTGATCATATTTGACTATGGTTGACAATGGTTGACTCGGTTGACCATGGTTTTCTATGATTGACTATTGTTTAACCATGTATAACTATGTTGAATTATGGTTAATCATGGTTGACCATCTTTAACTTTGGTTGACCATGTTTGACTATAGGTTATAATGGTTAACGATGTTTGAATATGGTTGACCATAGTTGGCCATGTTTGACAATTATTGACCATGTTGACCATGGTCAACAATCAACCATTTTTTACAATTGTTTACCATGTTTTATCATTATTGACTATGGTTGACTATGGTTTACCTAGGTTGACTATTGTTGACCATGTTTGACCATGTTTGAATATGGTTGATTTTGGTTGACAATTTTTCACTATGGTTTACAATGGTTGACCATATTTGACTATGGTTGACCATGATTAATTATGTCTGATTATGGTTTCCCATGTTTAACTATGATTGATTATATTGAATTGTGGTTTGAGCATGATTAACCATGGTTTTCTATGATTGACCATGTTTGACTATGGTTAACTATCATTGACATTGTTTGACGACGATTTACTATGATTTTCTATGGTTGACCATGACTGAACTGTTGATGTTTGTAGCTTCCTGAGACATTCTCCAGATCGTACTCCTCTGTGACTGAGTTGAGTTGATCTGTGAGGACACTTATTCGAGAAGGTATAAGTGGGTTTGGGATTATAGCCCAACGTCCCTTGTGGAGAGCACATGAGGACATGTCAAGGGAGTTGACCTTGACGTCACACACTATGGGGAGTTGACCCTAGTGTTTCTAGAGGGAGTAGCCTCTAAAAGTCCACATGGGAGTTCCATGTGTGACATACATTCTCTAGATTGTACTCTTTTGTGACTGAGTTGAGTTGATATGTGAGGACACTTATCCGAGAAGGGATAAGTGGGTTTGGGCTTATAGCTCAACGTCCCTTGTGGAGAGCACATGAGGATATGTCAAGGGAGATGACCTTGACATCACACACTGTGGGGAGTTAACCCTAGTGTTTCTAGAGGGAGTAGCCTCTAGAAGTCCACATGGGAGTGCCATGTGTGACATACCTTTTGCTACAATGTACCGACTAAGCATCGGGTGGACCTTCTCCTAGATTGGGTTGCAGACCAAGGGAGATAGGATTCATTTATCACAAAGGTGTACTTGTTGTAAATGGGCCGAGGTGTAGTCATTCCTTGATCATAACAAGGAATAATATGGACTCAAGGTACTTGAGGTGCTTTCCACGTGTCAGTTAGCATCAGGCTGGCATTCAATCACAAGTGTGTACCTACGGTGAACGAACCTGGTGTGGTATTTGTCCTAGTCATGGTAATTTTAAAAGGAATGATAAAGACTCAAGATGATAGATGCTATCACATGTAGACCTAGAGTGAGATTGATCTTAGAGAGAGTCAATTAGCTCAGAGGGAGAGCTGCAGAAGGAGTTTTCCCTTAGTTTAGGTGGGAGAGAGACATCTCCCAAGACTGACAGACTAGTGTCATGAGTCTAGGGTGAAGTTTGTATACTTCATAAACAAGATTTGGCATGATGAATAATGTCTCCCTCATTGAGAGGGAGTGTTGATGTTTGGACAACATCGGGAAGAAATTCTTATAGATTAATAATTAATAATATAATTATTAATTATTAAATAATATCTATAATAAGTAATAATAATAATAAATAGTTATTATTATCCAAGGGACGCATCCTTTCATGGATGGTCACCATATGTTCTCTATATATGGAACACTCATCATTGTAATAAAATATATCAAATATACATATCATCTCATATGGAAAATCAACATGGTATCAGAGCAAGACTAGGATTGATTCCCTCACGGGAGGGCCCAATGAGATGAAAAACCATGACAGTAGGAGAATATATTATTTGTTATTTGTGGGAGTTGGACGAGTCATGAAATGCGTGAGTGCTGTAGGTGAACTCGCATGCATGATATGAAAAATCAACACTCTACTAGTTCCCCCTCCTCGTTGGTTATTCACAAGAGAATAAATAGAACAAGTTAGAAATGTTACTTTACATATATGTAACATACTCAGAGGGTAAATTCACTTCTCACCCATTATATGCCTCCAACTTGAACCCACTTATATCGACAACAATAGAAAGAGCCTCTCTCCATTGTTTTATAGTCATTTCGTCTGTCTCAACTTTGAGCTTGTGAAGGCCTTTACAATACCCTTGATCTTTATCCTTCGTCCGTTGAAGAGAACCAAGTTTCACATTGTGGAAGACAAGGATGATAGTAGCCCCCGACTTCAAGGACTCCAACATTAACAGGAGCTCCTAAAGACACCACTTTGAATGTGCATAGTTCTCACTGAAAATGGCCACATGGATAGAGGTTATTTTAATAGTGCCCACTATTTGAGAATTTAAGTTGTCTCCCTTTTGCATTTCTTTCTTTTCCAAAAAGACTCAGATTCCATGTAAACATAGGCTACGATATACATGGTTGTTGAATCCCTTCTTCACATCGGGGCCTTTATGATTTATAAAAACATCGTAATAATAATCATTGGTGTATGTCATCACCAATTGGGTGTATGCCATCATCAATTGGGTGATGGAGAGCTTTGATGTTTGATGCAAATTGCAAGAGAGGAGATGAGTTTTAGAAATTTTGGGGAAATTGTAATGAAAGAGGCGAGATGAGTTTCAAAAAATTTGGGGAAAACTGTAATGAAAGAAAATATATTGTCAGTCAAATGTTCCCCTATAGCGCTTACCGTTCTATAATGTTCCAATGCATTTGATCTTTTAAAGTGTAGATGATATCCATGTTTGATTCCACGTGAAGACTATCTTCACAGTGAACGTGGACCCCACCACCTGAAGACTTCCTTTGAGTGTGTGTGGGCCCCACCATGTGCAGTGCATGGGTCCACTTCAAGTGTAAGCACTGTGTGAAAACTATTTGAGGGTGTGAATGACTCTTACAAATAATAAAGGTAATGCAGAGGGATCACTAAGAGTTGAAGCATGATTTTGCTGAGACGAGGGATCCACTAAATATGCAATGAGAGGAGTTGGGACAACTTCATTCCAACTAGAGTCTGGAACCAAGACATTGGTTCCACGAGGAAACCTCAATATGTCTTGGAGACATTGGTTCCATGAGGGAAGCTCAATGTGTCCTAGAGATGTTTGAGGAAACATCATGAGACATTCTCCCCGGAGGATCCTGTATGGACTAGTAGGAGAAAATGTGGACTTCATCCTGGCATGACTCAGACGGTCAGATGAAGAAACCATGACATTGGTTTCACGAGGGAACCTCGATATGTCTTAGACATGTGTTCCATGAGGGAACCACGAGATGTCTAGTATGGACATAGTTCATGAATGAAGCCTGAGGTTGGACACTTCGGTATATTTGGTTGTCAAGTATACATTCATGTACCCAAGAATAAAAGGACCAAGCTAGACCCTTCAGGCAGAAAGGGTACATTTGTGGGGTACAGTGAGTCTTTGAAGGCATACCGGATCTACATCCCTAGTCAAAGATAGATTGAGGTGAGGAGAGATGTTACCTTTGAGGAGGAGGTAGCCTTCAATAGATCTAGAGGATCTCACATGGAGATTGATAGTGAGAGACAAGAAGAGATGGTGTCTTCTCTCCCTCACCCTACAACAGTTCATAGGGGGACAATTAAGCCTATTGATCCAGTTGATCATGTTGATCCTGTAGATCTAGTTGATGTTTCCAAAGATATTGCAGTAGATTGGAAGAGACCTACATGGGCTCGTTAGACTTTGCAGGAGGAAGTAGGACATGGAGCTCCTCATGGTACCTTCCGAGAGAGTAGGAGACCTTAAAGATATTCTTTCTATGACACAACTATGAGCCACATCATTGATCATGAGCCTTCTTGTTATGAGGAGGCATCTAGTAAGCCAATCTGGAGAGATTCCATGATGGAGGAGTATCGGTCCATCATGAAGAATGATGTGTGGGATATTGTTCCGAGACCTGAGGGGAAGTATGCAGTGACTTCCAAGTGGATCTATAAGATCAAACACACAGTTGACGAGAGTATCAAGAAGCGAAAATGGAGATTTGTTACTATAGGATTCTCTCAGGTGGAGGGAATAGATTATGAGGAGACATTTGCTCCTGTTGCTCGATACACTTCTATCTGGATGATAATTTCCCTTGCAACATCCATGGGTTGGAGGCTACATCAAATGGATGTGAAGACAACCTTTCTCAATGGATATATTGAGGAAGAAGTATACATCTAGCAGCTAGATGGTTTCATGATACATGAGAAGGAGTCTCATGTGTTTAGGTTAAAGAAGGCCTTGCATGGACTCAAGTAGGCACCTCGAGCTTGGTATGCGAGGATTGATGGACACTTGATGAGTTTTGTCTTCAGCAAAAGTGTTGTTGATCCCAACCTGTACTACAAGACTGTTAATGTTTGATATGAAGGACCTTGGTATGATGCACTACTTCTTGGGACTAGCGGTGTGGCAGAGAACTGATGAGATCTTCCTGAGTCATGGGAATTACATAGTTGAGATATTGAAGAAGTTTGGGATGTTGAACTGTAAGCCCATGGCTACACCAATGATGACAAATCTGAAGAAACTAAGTGTGTCTTCTTCTGATTCCAATGAGATTGATCTAACCCTGTATAGACAACTGATTGGATCATTCATGTATCTGGTTACCACTAAACCAAATATTTTCTATGCAGTGAGGTCACTTAGCCAGTTTATGAGTCAACCGAGACATACACACTGGATTGTTGTGAAGCATTTATTGAGATACCTGTGAGGCACAACTGGACATGGTTTGAGATATACTTCCATTACTGACATGATATTGCATGGATATATTGGCTCTGATTGGGCAGGGAGCGCAATGGATAGGAAGAGAATCTTCGACTATTGTTTCACTTTGGGATTTTCCATGGTTTCCCGGTGTAGCAAGAAACAAACATCTGTGGCTTTGAGCACCGCAAAAGCAGAGTACATTGCATTGAGTGTGGCAGTCTGCAAAGAAGTTTGGATTTACAAGCTTCTTGCATATTTATTTGGACATGTGCTAGATTCCACCATTATTCATTGTGACAACCAGAGTTGTGTGAAACTCTCAAATAATCTAGTGTTTCATGACAAATCGAAACACATTGAGATCAAGTACCATTACATCTGAGACATGGTGCAAAGAAAAGTAGTATTGGTGCAGTACCTTCCTACAAATAAGTAGGTTTTTTATGTTCTTACCAAACCCCTTACCAAGACGAAGTTCGATTACTTCTGTGATAGACTTGGCGTGGTAGAGAATGCCTCCCTTGTTGAGAGGGAGTGTTGATGTTAACAACTTCCTGAGACATTCTCCAGATCGTACTCCTCTGTGACTGAGTTGATTTGATCTATGAGGACACTTATCCAAGAAGGGATAAGTGGGTTTGGTCTTATAGCCTAATGTACCTTGTGGAGAGCACATGTGGACATGTCCCTTGTGGAGATCACATGAGGACATGTCAAGGGAGATGACCTTGAAATCACACACTATGGAGAGTTGACCTTATTGTTTCTAGAGGGATAGACTCTAGAAGTTCAGATGGGAGTTCCATGTGTGACGAACATTCTCCAGATCGTACTCCTCTATGACTGAGTTGAGTTGATATGTGAGGACACTTATCCGAGAAGGGATAAGTGGGTTTGGTATTATATCCCAACATCCCTTATGGAGAGAACATGAGGACATGTCCCTTATGGATAACACATGAGAAAATGTCAAGGGAGATGACCTTGATGTCACACACTATGGGGAGTTGACCCTAGTGTTTCTAGAGGGAGTATCCTCTAAAAGTCCGCATGGGAGTGCCATGTGTGATAGACCTTTTTCTATAATGTAATGAGTAAGAATCGGGTGGAACTTATCCTAGATTGGGCTGCAGACCAAGGGTGATAGGATGAATTTATCACAAAGGTGTACTTGTGGTAAATGGGACCAGGCATAGTCCTTCCTTAATCATGACAAGGAATACTATGGACTCGAGGTGCTTTCCACGTGTCAGTTAGCCTCGAGTTGTCATTCACTCATAGGTGTGTACCTATGGTGAACAACCACGGTGTGGTATTTGTCCTAGTCATGGTGATTTGACAAGGAATGATAAAGACTCAAGATGCTAGATTCTATCACATGTGGACCCAGAGTGAGCTTGATCTTAGAGAGAGTCAATTGGCTCAGAGGGAGAGCCGCCAAAGGAGTTTTCCCTCAGTTTAGGTGGGGGAGAGACATCTCCCAAGACCAACAGACAAGTGTCATGAGTCTAGGGTGAAGTTTGTATACTTCAGAGACAAGCTTTGACATGATGAAGAATGTCTCCCTTGTTGAGAGGGAGTGTTGATGTTTGGAAAACACCGGGAATACATTCTTATAGATTAATAATTAATAATATAATTATTAATTATTAAATAATATATAGAATAAGTAATAATAATAATAATAATAATAAATAGTTAAATTTATTATCCAAGGGACGCATCCTTTCATGGATAGTCACCATATATTCTCCATATATGGAAGACTCATCATTGTAATAAAATATATCAAATATACATATCATCTGATATGAAAAATCAACATGAACATGTTTCACCATTTTTAAACACGAGTGACCATGAATGACTATGGTTGACCATGTTTAGTATGCTTAACTTTGGTTGACCATGGTTGACCATGTTTTATTATGGTTTTATTTGGTGGACTGTGGTTGACTTTAGTTGGCCATTGTTGACTATGGTTGACCATATGTAACCATGCTTGATTATGGTGAACCATTGTGATTATTGTTGACGAAGTTCAACTATGGTTTACCATGATTTACCATGTACACTATGAATAAACATGGTTGACCTCGATTGAGTATGGTTGGCTATTGTTGACTATGGTTGATAATGGTTGATTATTTAAATTAGCTATAGTAGATCATGTTGACATAAGAGACCATTATTGACTATGGTTTACTATAAATGATCTTGTTTGACTATGATTAACTTTGGTTGATTTTAGTTCTTAATGGTTAACTATGGTTGATTGTAAATTGAGGGTGGTTGTCTTTATTTATTATTGTTCACTATGATTGATTGTGGTTGATAGTGTTTGAATGATAGTTAATTTTGTTAGAGGCTGACTTCAATATTGTGTCACATCGAAACATTAAGATGTTGACTTGAATTGTATGTTACATTATATTAACATTAAGAGGTTGAATTCAAAATTACGCCACATTACTACATTAAGAGTTTGACTTGAACAAAATGCCACATTGTGACATTATGGATGGCGTTAATATTATATCGCATTGTGACATTAAGAGGTTGACTTCAATATTGTGTCACAATGCAACGTGGAGATGTTAATAATATAGTTATGTCACATTATGACATTCGATTGGCTTGACTTCTATAAAATTGCTATGTCCCTCAATGGTTATGTCACATTTTGATCGTTAATGACATGTTATGCCATATTGTTGTGTTTGTCAATGATTCTATTAGGTTGCAATGTTTGTCAAAGGTTGTGTCACATTGAAACATACATCAAGGGTTATGTCCCATTGCGACATTTTTTAATGGTTGTGTTGGATTAACACATTCATGAATGCTTATGTCACTATGCGACATTCATCTTGGTTGACTTATGTCTAATTGCTATTCCTCAATGGTTATGTTGCATTGTGACATTCATTAAGTGTTATGTCACATTACAACATTCTTGAAGGGCTATGTTGAATTGCGATGTTCATCATGGTTGACTTATGTTGCATTGCAATGTTCCTTGAGGGTTATGTTGAAACATTCATCAATGGTTTTGTTACATTGTGAAATTATTCGAGGATTATGTTGGATAATGAAGTTCCTCAATGGCTATGTCTTATTACAACATCCATCTTGGTTGACTTATGTTGAATTTGTATGTTCTCAATGATTATGTTGCAATGCGACATTCATAACGGATCATGCCATATTACTATGTTCATCACGGGTTATGTTGGATTGTAATACCCCTCAATGGTTATGTCACATTACGATGTTAATCAAGGGATATGTCACATTGTTATGTTCCTCAATGGTGTTGTTGAATTTCCATGTTCGTCAATGGTTATTCATCTTGGTTGGTGCCATTCTCCACCTTATCAATGGTTATGGTGCAACTAATGAACGTCACAAAGTGGCATTAAAAACCATTGTAGGTGACATTTTCCACCTGTAACATCCCGCTCTTGCGCGCACTGAGGGAAATTATTCTTTGAGGACACTTGCTTGCAAGTGATCCGGATTATTATAATATTTGTCATTTGATTATGATTATGAGATATTATGGATGTGAGGATATGTTATTTTGTTGTATTTACCTAGACAGGTGCTATTGACTGGGTTCTCCTGAGTGTGCAGGACTTTGGACCTCGAGCATACAGAGGCATTGATGAAACCCCTTGGACTCTAGATCGAGTCAGGGAGTGGAATGTTGGGTTTGAATGTTGTTGATGTGACATATGTACATATGATTAGATGTTATGATGATTTATTATTATTGCTGACATGATTCGTTGATGGATGTCGATTGACGATAGCTTACCAACTAGAATCACATGTGGAGTAGAGGGGTCATGCACGAAAACCAGATACTTTGAGGGAGAGGTGTGGGAGCAGCCTTGCCACAGCCTACTAGCATTCTCGCCATGGCTCGAACTGTAGGTTAACTATTAATTAGTTTGAGAAGACCCATGATGCCGTGAGGGAAGACAGTGATAGTCGCTCATGATGATTCTAAGGGGTGCACAATAATGCATGGGCCTTATTCCTTAGAGGCCCTTAGTCTCCCACAAGATCACCTGGCGAAGTATTGACTCCAGGGGTTTTTAACGTCTACCAAAGTTATTCAAGACACGAGTGGCACCCTTGGAGCACGTAGTGCATCTTGAAGGGTACGTTGCACTAGGAAAAAGGAAAGAGGCGAGTGGCACCCTTGGAGCACGTAGTGCATCCTGAAGGGAACATCATGATTTTAAATAGTAAGTGAGTAAACCTAGTTGGTCTTAAAATGAATGATGTGATAAGTAAGATTTAAAAATAGTTTTCCCTAATAAAAATGTTGCCCAACCTAGTGAAATTAAAATCTAGGTCTAAATAGAACATGTGGTCAATAATAGTAATAATAATAATAATAATAAATAAACATGTAACAAGAAGGGGGGGTAAGAAATTCAAATTTATTTATTAAAGTCAAAATTATAATGGAGGATTAAAATTAAAAAAAAGGGAAATGGCTGTTTTTATCTATTTTTGCTAATTTAATTTTAGTTAAAAAGAAAAGAGGGTAAATGGTTGTTTCATCTACACTTTCTAAATTAATTTTTAGTTAAAGAAGAAAAAGGATAAATGGTTGTTTTATCTACACTTACTAAATTGATTTTTAGTTAAAAAGGAAAAAGAGGGAAACTGAAAAGAAATAGGAAACTTAAAGAAAAAGGGGAAGCCTAAACAAAAGGGGAAATATAAAGCAAAAAATGAATGTCTAATTTAGTAAGGAATACTGGCTTGGGAACTTTCTATTTATGAACTCAACTATGAATTAAGTAAGGCGTAAGTCATTTAAGATTTGTAAAGGAAAATTTGGGACACCAAGGAGCGTTTTTAGGAATACTTTTAGGTGGGTGAGGGAAATAGGAATAATTAATTAATTAATAAAATTAATTTTCTAGTGCAACTAGGGGATCAAGCGACATGTGTACAAGGGAGGTTTTTCCTAATTAATTAATTGAAAAAGGAATTTATTGAGAATTTGATAAACTAATTACTTGAAAACTCTATAAAAAGGATGGAGGAGGAGGAGAATGGATCTGATCTTTTTGCATAACGTTACGCTGCTGAAATTTTACTTGACTGAACTTTCTCTTGTGGGAGTTGGGATACCCAGCTCGGGTAACGAGTGGTAGCTCGACCTTGCGAGGTGAGCTGGGTTCTAGCAGTTCTCTGGTATTGTATGCGTGGCCCCTTTGTGGCTCGGGGGGCTCAGGAGGAAGAAGAGTACCCCTAGCATTGGCTGGGATCTACCGGTGAGGTCACATTGGTTGGCAAGTGGGAGTTGGATGGAGCGCGCGTGAGACATCAACTTCGGATCATTCATGTTTGGCTAAGGTACGCCTGTTAAAGTTGTTACTTGCAATGAAATTTAATTTACGCATGTTATATTTCTGTTCTCGGTTGAAGATTTCATTTCCATGAGCTCTCTTGCACCTGATTTCCTACGATATTTGTAATCCCCTTATGTTCGCTGTATTCTGAATTGATTTCCCATGGTGAACCCAACCTTTGATTGCATTGACTTATATGTGTTTGTTTTTATTGATTAAGATGAAGAAAATTTGCGTTTTACTTTATGTTCCTTATCCCTTTAGTTATTAGTTTGCACCTGAGCAGTCGACCAGGAGCCGAATCGACGATCGTCACTCCGGTTTTTAAAGACCTATAGATTCAAATGCCCTTCTTTCCTATGCACAGATAATAAGTGAAGGATAAATTTCACCCATTTATCGAACCCTTACTTATCTCTGTGTTTTTCTCTTATGATTAATCCCTGATCTTTGTGCCTTCTTGTGGACGAGTACCTTGCATTTTGATTGATTCATTGCGGAGTGATTTATACTTCCATTTTTGTGATTGAGTATCTTCGTGTTAGTTCGATTCATCTCTGCGATTTTTGATCTGGATTATTTTCGGCACAAAATGAGAGCGGAGATATAATAAATAAATACACAGAGATATCGCAGATATTCAATAATATAACAGAAATGTATCAGAGATGCAACCATAAAGACATATATATAGTAATACATGATTTCTATTAATGAAGGAAATGTACAGAGACTGTAAAAATACAAAGTGAAAGACTTGCTAGAATGGTGGCAACTTATCTCTGAGAAGAGATGTGACGACTATTCACGTTTGGAAGAAGATGATTACAATGAGGCTCTGAAGGTCTTTTTACAATAAACAGGAATGCCAAAATTCTTAGACATCCAAAAAACTAAACTTAGGAGATGAAGCGTCAAAAGTCATGTGGGCCCCATTTGGGTAAGTTAGTGCATTAACTTCCCAGGGTCATAACTTTTTCATACGATCTCCATTTTAGGCGCATGATAGCCTGTTGGAAAGGTATCGTCGAGGAGATTCATTTTGGGGCCTCAATCATGCCTTTGGATATCATTGAGTTGGGTCAATCCCGAAAAACCTTCATTTGTCCCCTCAAAATGGCCTTGGAAGTTAAAACCTGCTAAAAATAGTAAATTGCCAAAATTGCCAGAAAACTGTTTTGAGCCAGTTGGAAAAGGTGGTGGCCACCGATATCCATCTGGATCAATTTCCTAGCATATTATCTCTACATTTTCTTGAATGATAAATCTCAGCATTGAATGATACGCCTCGTCATTTCTTTTGGATGATTATCTCCGCGTTTCAAATGGTCCATCCTTGAACGTTTATCTCTGCATTTCCTTATGATTGATTATCTATGCGGTTAGAATAATTAATATCTGAAGGATTAATCCACGAATTCTTTGGCTCTTGGAAAAAAGGGGAAAAACATTTTATTTAATTCTCCCAGCGAATTTCTCACAGCTTTTAATCCATGATTTACCCAACGCTTCGATTGAAAAAAAAAACCTCTGCTTATTGTTTATTTATTTCTCCCTGCGAACAACTTAATACTCTTTACGTTTTTAATATCACCTCTATGTTTTGGTTTATTATTTCACCCAGTGAATTGCCTTAATAACCTCAACATTTTTAATATCACCTCTGCGTTTTTGGTATTTAATTAACCTCTGTGTATTGTTTATTTATTCCTCCCTGTGAACAACTTAATACTATCTGCGTTTTAATATCACCTTTGCGTTTTTTTTGGTTTATTTATTTCACCCAACGAATCGCCCTAATAATCTCAATGTTTTTAATGATCACCTATGCATTTTTATTGTGTAATGGTGGCATCTTTACTCGTGTACGAGTTGTGTTTTTACTTGTGTATTGGTTGCAATTTTACTTGTATAATGGTCACGTTTGGTGACTGTATAATGGTTAGACATGGATTCATTTATGGACAATGATATTGATTTTGTTGGCAGTGAGCATTAATGGACATAAATATTTTGTATAGACAACGATTTTGTTGTATGACAATAATTCTATTTTGTTTATGACAACGATATTGATTAATAAACAACAATACTATGTTAGACAACTAGTCATCGATCCGACAATGAATTAGTGTTGATAGACATGTTATTGATTGGTAGCATATTATAGACAACAATAATATAGAAATTAACTAGACAACCAAATGTATAATTTACACAATAATTTTTATAGACAACAATAGTAGATTTTATATTTTTCTTTACATAGCGATATCTTACCTTTTAGACAACAATGGATGGTTGATAGCATTTGTTTTATATATAGATACAACAACACGAATTAATAGCCCCCAGGTGAGTACTAAATAGACAATGTTGATAGGTCTGCGATTTGATAGGTATTAATGGATAGCGATTGGGTTATGTACTAATGGATAGCATTTCCTGATATGGGTTATGGATAGAGTTTTGTTTTTGAAATGTATTTACCACAACAAATATTAATGGATGGAAATAATATTATGGGACATCGTTATCATTGTTAGATATAATAGTTCACATTATGGTCACCTTTATGGTCACATTTATGATAATAGTAACATCTATAATAATTCACTCCCTCCCACTTAGACATCATGCTTAACAAATAATGGTTTTTGGTTGTTGGCGAAGTCATTTAATAGGTTGTGCTATTTTAATTGAGTGATGTCATCTTGTGTCTTGTCGACTTGTTGCTTGGGTGCATGAGTACAGTCTTCTTGTCAGTTATTTAGGTCCCCTAGCGCATTGGAGTTTTCTTGGGTTATTGGTCCAAATAGTTTATGTTGTGCCAGGGTTATTGCCATGCCTATCGCCTTGTGACGACATGACTCTTGATGAGGGGATGATTGTGCACCATGGTGGATGGATGCAAACGATAACTTGGATGGAGTCTTGTGCTTCCTATTGTGGGCGTTTTGTTTGTTGTAATTGATGTTGGTACTTGGTTTGTAATGCCTTAATGCGTTTGGGTTTGTGCGTCGTAAAGGTTTCTGGATACTGGTTGTCGAGGCTGTTGTGTCGGGATTGTGGATGTTGTCCTTTAGCTTGTAGGTGTTGTCTTGCTTGTGTCGGGTGGGTAGTCATTTGTATTGTCTATTGTGTCACATGTTCGTCTAGTTGCAAGGTTTGCTAATGTGTTGGGTCGATGGTTGTCTGTTGCCTGAATGCGTAAGTTGTGTTCTTCGTCAAGTGTGTTGATTATTTGTTGTCTTGATTTCCTTCCTCCTTAAAAAAAAAAAAATTCACCTTCCTGCATTGCTTGTAGTCGTAATGATTGGGGTCGTTACATATGGTATCAGAGCCGGTTCAACCTGTGACTTGGGATCACTACGAATTTCATTGATTGATTTTTGATTATAAGGTTGCTAATTAAATTGATTTGTATTCATGCAGGTAATCATGGTTAGAGAACACCATGGAGGCAGACGACGGGGGTGCTAGGGGAGGAGGCACGACGCCCCTAGTAGCATCCATGCTTGAGGGGTCTAACCCCCAGGAAGACGAATAGGTTGTCAGGAAGAAACAAATAGCGGTGGGTGATGTGGTTGGGATGATGAGGTCCTTTCAACAGATTTTTGAGGCATTGATCAACTGTTTGGATAGAGATGAGGCTAGGGTGTTGGCACCCCCTGAGGGTCCACCACGTTCTCTGGTCGGTATTGGTAGCATTCACCGCGAACTCGAGAAGGTTAATTTTCCCAAGTTCTTTGGTACCCTGGATGACGTAGCCATTGAGGCATGGTATGACAATATGGCGATGTGATTTTCACTTCACGACTATACCTCCAACATCAAGGTCTGCATGGCAATCTTTCAATTGAAGGGGAGCACTCTTCTATGGTGGAAGACGCTCCTGCTACAATTGCACATGGTCATTGAAGACGTGTCATGGGAATTGTTCGAGGAACGGTTCCGGGAGAGGTATCTATTGGAGGAATTCATTGAGCATCAGCTCAACGAGTTCAATTCCTTGCAACAGGGCATCTGTATAGTGCCTGAGTATAAGGCCCATTTTATGGAGTTTCTTTGGTATGCTTCGCACCTGAGTACTGAGAAACTTAAGGTCAACAGGTTCTTGGTTGGCCTTGATGTTAGCATTCGTGCAAAGGTTAGGATTTTAATGCCTCAAACCTTGCATGATTCCATCTAGAATGCCCTCATAGTAGAGGAGGAGCTTATCAGTGGGGTTCAGAGTCGGACTCTAGCGAGACTAGCAGGGCAGGTGTCATCTGGTGTGCAACAACATCAGACACCAGCTAGGCATTCTCTAGGATATTGTGGTTTCCAAAGAGGATCCACTTTCACTACACCTTGATGACCAACGCCTCAACAATGGACTCCTTACCAAGGACCACAACATCAACAACAACGTCGACCACAGCAGCAATGGTTTAGGCCTGTTTAGCAGAACAAACTAGGGTTCCAGGAAGGTGGGTCGTCAACTTCTACTTCGGGTACCTAGAGTACTGGACCGAAGAAAGGGTGTTGGACATGTGGGGAGCCACATTACTAGCATGACTACCGAGTGGAGAGGACTAGAGAATCTGGATCAACTGGAACCACTACTATGGGAGATTTGGGCAAGGCCCATCAGATTCATGTAGTGGTGAATAACCGCCAGGAAGAGCACCAGTCAACTGTGCTCGAGACTTCAGGTACCGTCGTTGACTAGACCCTTAGTATTTTGATAGAACTTGGTGCTACCGAGAGTTTCATTTCTGGTGCAGTGCTAAAAATAATTAAGGTTAAGGTAGTCGAACAGGAAGAGTTTAGCTTTGTATAAATGGTTTCTGGAGCCAAACAGAAGGTTGGTGGGAAGGTTATGGGTTGTAGCCTTAACCTGGGAGAGTTTGTCACCAGGGTCAACTTGTACGTCACGATCTTATGATCTTATGACATCGTGATCGGTATGGACTGGTTGGAATCATATGAGGCAATACTCAACCATAATATGAAACAATTGAGCTTGGTCGATGATGAGGGACAGAGATGCATGATTGTAGGTTGGAACCAGGGAGTCTCCCTAAGGTTCATCCCTTCCTTGCAGCTATGGAAGAGCATGCGCAATGGATGTAAGCTCTATGAGATCCTTACGTTAAATGAGAAGGGAGTAGAAAAAGGTATAGAACACCTTTCGGTGGTGAGAGAGTTTGCGGACATCTTCCTTGAGGAGTTACCTGGGATGCCGCTAGAGAGGGAATTGGAATTTACCATAGACCTAAAACCGGGGACTGAACCGATAGCAAGAATTCCTTATTGGATGTTGACCCCAGAGTTACAGGAGTTAAGAATGCAATTGAAGGAGTTGTTGGACCTGGGACTTATACGTCCAAGTGTGTCACCATGGTGTGCGTCGGTTAGCTTCATACGGAAGAAGGATGGGTCGTGGAGACTCTGCATTGACTACCGTCAATTGAACAAGGCAACAATCAAGAATCAGTACCCGTTTCCAAGGATTGATGATTTGTTCGTTCAGATGAAAGGCATGAAAATGTTTTCAAAGATCGACTTGCGATTAGGGTATCACTAGTTACGGATCAAGGAGGATGAAGTCCTTAAGGCCACCTTTAAGATGAGGTTTGGACATTACAAGTTTATTGTTTTACTTTTTGGAATGACAAACGCCCCTGGGATATTTATGAGTTTGATGAACAGGGTGTTCCGTGAATACTTGGACAAGTTCGTCCAAGTATTCATTGATGATATTTTGATTTACTGTCAGATGACGAAGGAGCATGACGAGCACTTGCACTTGGTACTACAGTGTCTGTGAGAGAACAAATTGTATGGGAAATAGTCTAAATTCTCATTTTATCAATTGAAGATTCACTACTTAGGGCATGTCATTTCCGGCGAAGGTATCATTGTGGATCCAGGAAAGGTCGAGGCTATTATGGAATGGCCTACGCCATCGAATGTACCAAAAGTGCATAGCTTCATGGGTTTAGCAGGATACTATCAATGGTTCGTCGAGGGTTTTTCGCGGATAGAAAATCCAATTACAAAATTGTAGAAGAAGAACAAGAAGTTTGTTTGGACCGAGAAATGCATGGAAGCATTTTGGAGGCTCAAGGAGTTGTTGAAAATGACACCGATACTAAAGGTCCCTAACATGGACGTGGAATTCTTGGTATGCACTGACGCATCCAAGGAAGGCTTAGGTAGAGTCTTGATGCAAGACGGTCGAGTGATCGCTTACATCTCGAGAAAGTTGAGAAGGCATGAGGAGAACTATGTGAAGCACGATTTGGAGTTGTTAGCCATTGTTTATGCCTTGAGAGTTTGGAGACACTACCTTATTGGATGGAATTTCAAACTGAAAACAGACCACTGTGGACTACTGCACATCTTTACGCAAAGCAACTTGAACGTGCGACAATGACGTTGGTCAGAATTGCTTAGCGAGTACGATTTTGAGATTACTTACATAAAGGGAACAGTGAACAGAGTGGCTGATGCGTTGAGTTGGAGACCGCACATATTTTCGGTGATGCCTCTTTAGACGAATATACGTGAAAATATTTTAACGTTACAGGACGATGATGACTGGTACAAAGAGGCCAAGGATTTTATGAGACAAAACACAATGATGGTACCAAGATTTGAAGGATTTATGTTGGACGACGATGGATTATTGAGATTTAAAAATCGAATTTACGTACCACCGAACGACAATTTGAGGAGTTTGATCCTAAATGAGGCTCACAGAGCAGTGTACCCTGGATTCATGAAGATGAGGGCAGACCTTAAACCCTTATTCTTCTTGAAAGGAATGAAGGCAGACATAGTCAACTGCATGGAAAGATGTCTAGAATGTCAGCAGGTGAAGGCTGAACATAGACATTCAACAGGATTACTACAACTACACACTATTCTGGAATCAAAATTGGGGGTCATTTCGATGGATTTCATTGTTGGATTGCCACTGACGGCAAGGAGACATGACTCAATTTTTGTGGTAGTTGACACTCTGACGAAGAGTCCTCATTTTATTCTTGTGCGTACGATGTATCAAGGACCTGACATAGCTAGAGTTTTCATTAGTGAGATTGTGAGACTTGATGGCGTGCCTAAGAGGATTATATCTGATCGAGGATTGGTGTTTACTGGACGATTTTGGACTAGTTTCCAAGAGGCCTTGGGAACCCAACTTAACTTTAGTACTGCGTAGCACCCGGAGACAGATGAGTAGACCAAATGAAAAAAACAAATCTTGGAGGACATGTTGCGTATGTACGTGATGGACCAACAAAAGCGTTGGGAAGAATTCTTGTCACTCGTAGAATTCACTTATAACAACAATTATCAAAGCACCATTAAGATGGTGCCTTTCGATTTTCTTTACGGGCAACCCTATTAGACGCCTTTGAGTTGGGATCGGCTTGAGGATAGGGTCATGGTGGGGCCAGAAGCAATCCAAGAAATGGAATATCAAATGAAAACAATAAGAAAAAGGATCAAGGAAGCTTAGGAATGACAAAAGAGTTATGCCGATGCGCATCGTGTAGACCGTAGTTATGAAGTTGGCGATCGAGTCTTCTTGCAGGTAAAACCGCATAAGAGTTCGATCAAGTTTGTAAAGGGTGCTAAAATCTCTCCTAGGTTCATGGGACCTTTCGAGATTGTGGAAAATAAGGGGATCGTGGCCTATCAACTAGCCTTGCCTGATTCTTTGAGGCGTATGCACAATGTTTTTCACATATCTGTTTTGAGACATTATATTAGTGATCCTACACAAGTTATTGACATGAGTTCCTTGCAGGTATTTGATGAGGGTGTGCTCACGATGGAGCCAATCCGCATCCTGGACCATCGCATTCGATAGCTACGATGTCGAACAGTAGATCAGGTCAAGGTCCAGTGGGACAACTATAGTCCGCACTTGGCGACCTAGGAGGATGCATATGATATGCGCCAACAGTTTCCATTTTTGTTTGATAGGTAGACTTATGATACTATGATAAAATTTACTTCGGCACATGCTGTGAAACTTCGGGATGAAGTTTAGACCAAGAGGGGGTGTATGTAACATCTCTCTTTTGTGCGCATTGAGAGAACTTAATCTTTGAGGACATTTTCTTGCAAGTGATCCAGATCATTATAATATTGACTGTTTGATTATGATTATGAGATAGTATGGATGTGAGGATATGTTATTTTGTTGTATTTACCTAGACAGGTGCTATTGACTGGGTTCTTCTGAGTGTGTAGGACTTTGTACCTCGAGGATGCAGAGGCATCGATGAAACCCCTTAGACTTTGGATCGAGTCAGGGAGTGGAATGTTGGTTTTGAATGTTGTTGATGTGACATATGTACATATGATTAGATGTTATGATGATTGATTATTATTGTTGACATGATTCATTGATGGATGCAGGCTGACGATAACTTGCTGAGCAGACTCACATGTGGAGTAGAGGGGTCATGCATGACAACCAGAGACTTTGAGGGAGAGGTGTGGGAGAAGCCTTGCCACGGCCTACTAGCACTCCTTCTGTGGCTTGAACTGTAGGTTAACAATTACCTAGTTCGAGAAGATCTATGATGTCGTGAGGGAAGACTGTGACAATCGCTCACAATGATTCTAAGGGGTGCGCAATAAGGTAGGGGCCTTATTTCTTAGAGGCTCTTAGTCTCCCACAAGATCACCTAACAGAGTATTGACTCCAGGGATTTTTTATGTCTACCAAAGTTAGTCAAGAGGCGAGTGGCACCCTTGGAGCACGTAGTGCGTCCTGAAGGGCACGTCGCGCTAGAAAAAAGGAAAGAGGCGAGTGACACCCTTGGATCAAGTAGTGTGTCCTGAAGGGCACGTCGCGATTTTAACTAGTAAGTGAGTAAACCTAGTCGTCCTTCAAATGAATGACGTAATAAGTAAGATTTAAAAACAATTTTCCCTAATAAAAAAGTCGCTCAGCCTAGTGAAATTAAAATCTAGGTCTAAATAGAACATGTGGTCAATAATAAGAATAATAATAAATAAACATGTAACAAGAAGGGGGGTAAGAAATTCAAATTTATTTATTAAAGTCAAAATTATAATGGAGGATTAAAATTTAAAAAAGGGGAAATGGTTGTTTTTATCTATTTTTGCTAATTTAATTGTAGTTAAAAAGAAAAGAGGGTAATTGGTTGTTTCATCTATACTTGCTAAATTAATTTTTAATTAAAGAAGAAAAAGGGTAAATGGTTGTTTTATCTACACTTGCTAAATTGATTTTTAGTTAAAAAAGAAAAAGAGGGAAACTTAAAAGAAATAGGAAACTTGAAGAAAAAGGGGAAACCTAAAGAAAAGGGGAAACGTAAAGAAAAAGACGAATGTCTAACTTAGTAAGGAATCTTGCCGTGCGAACTTGTTATTTATGAACTCAACTAGGAATTAAGTAAGGCGTAAGTCATTTAAGATTTGTAAGGGAAAATTTGGGACACCAAGGACTATTTTTAGGAATGCATTTAGGTGGGTGAGGGAAATAGAAATAAATAAATAATTAATTAATAAAATTAATTTTCTGGTGCAACTAGGGGATCGGGCGACATGTGTATGGGGGAGGTTTTTCCTAATTAATTAATTTAAAAAGGAATTTAATGAGAATTTGGGAAACTAATTACTTTCAAACTCTATAAAAAGGATGGAGGAGGATGAGTATGGATCTGATATTTTTGCGTAACATTACGCTACTGAAATTTTACTTGACTGAACTTTCTCTTGTGGGAGTTGGGATACCCAGCTCGGGTAATGAGTGGTAGCTCGACCTTGCGAGGGGAATTGGGTGCTAGTAGTTCTCTAGTATTGTGTCTGTGGCCCCTTTGTGGCTCGAGGGGCTCAGGGGGAAGAAGAGTACCCCTAGCATTGGCTGGGAGGTACTGGTGAGGTCACATCAGTTGGCAAGCGGGAGTTGGATGGAGTGCGTGCGGGAAAACAACTTCGAAGCATTCACATTTGGCTAAGGTATGCATATTAAAGTTGTTACTTGCAATGAAATTTAATTTACACATGTTATTTTTCTGTGCTCGGTTGAAGATTTCATTACCATGATCTCTCTTGCACCTACTTTTGTATGGTATTTGTAATTGATTTCATGTGGCGAGCCCAACCTCTGATTGCATTGACTTCTCTGTGTTTGTTTTTATTGATTAAGATGAAGAAAATTTGCGTTTTACTTTCTGTCCCTTATCCCTTTAGTTATTAGTCTGCACCTGAGCAGTCGACCAGGAGCCGAATCAATGGTCGTCACTCTGGTGTTTAAAGACCTATAGATTCAAATGCCCTACTTTCTTGTGCACGAATAATAAGTGAAGGATAAATTTCGTCTAGTTATCGAACCCTTACTTATTTCTGCGTTTTTCTCTTATGATTAATCCCTGATCTTTGCGCCTTCTTGTGAACGAGTACCTTGCATTTTGATTGATTCATTGCAGAGTGATTTATCCATGTGTTTTTGTGATTAAGTATCTCTATGTTAGTTCGATTCATCTCTGCGATTTACTAGCATATAATCTTTGTGTTTTCTTGAATGATAAATCTCGGTGTTGAATGATATGTCTCAACATTTCTTTTGGATGATTATCTTCGTGTTTTGAATGGTTCATCCTTGAATGTTTATCTCTGCATTTCATTATGATTGATTATCTATGCGGTTAGAATGATTAATCTCGGAAGGATTAATCCACAAATTCTTTGGCTCCTGGAAAAAGGGGAAATTTTTTTTTATTTAATTGTCCCAACGAATTTCTACACAACTTTTAATCCATGATTCACCTAGCACTTCAATTGAAAAAAAAAACCTCTGCTTATTGTTTATTTATTTCTCCCTGTGAACAACTTAATACTCTTTACATTTTTAATATCACCTCTATGTTTTGGTTTATTATTTCACAAAACGAATCCCCTTAATAACCTCAACGTTTTTAATATCACCTCTACGTTTTTGGTATTTAATTAACCTTTGCGTATTGTTTATTTATTCCTCCCTACGAACAACTTAATACTCTCTATGTTTTAATATCACCTTTGCATTTTTTTTGGTTTATTTATCTTACCAAGTGAATCACCCTAATAATCTCAGTGTTTTTAATGATCACCTCTACGTTTTTACTGTGTAATGGTGGTGTCTTTACTCGTGTATAGGTGGTGTTTTTACTTGTGTATTGGTTGCGATTTTACTTGTATAATGGTCGTGTTTGGTGACTGTGTAATGGTTAGATATGGATTCATTTCTGGACAACGATATTTATTTTGTTGGCAGTGAATATTAATGGACAAAAATATTTTGTATAGACAATGATTCTATTGTATGACAATAATTCTATTTTGTTTATGACAACGATATTGATTAATAAACAACAATATTGTGTTAGACGACTAGTCATCGATCCGACAACGAATTAATGTTGATAGCCATGTTATTGATTGGTAGCATATTATAGACAACAATAATATAACAATTAATTAGACAACCAATTGTATATTTTACACAGTAATTTTTATAGACAACAATAGTATATTTTATATTTTTCTTTACACAATGATATCTTACCTTTTAGACATCAATGTATGGTTGATCGAGTTTTTTTTATATATAGATACAATAACACGAATTAATAGCCCCTAGGCGAGTACTAAATATACAATGATCTTAATTAATAGACAACGTTGATAGGTCTGTGATTTGATAGGTATTAATGGATAGTGATTGGGTTATGTACTAATGGATAACATTTCCTGATATGAGTTATGGATAGTGTTTTTTTTTATATGATTTATGGATAGCGTTTTGTTTTTGAAATGTATTTACCACAATGAATATTAATGGACCGAAATAATATTATGGGACAACGTTATCATTGTTAGATATAATAGTTCACATTATGGTTACATTTATGATAATAGTAACATCTATAATAATTCACTCCTTTGCACTTAGATATCATGCTTAACAAATAATGGTTTTTGGTTGTTGGTGAAGTCGTTTAATAGCTTGCGCTATTTTAATTGAATGATGTCATCTTGCGTCTTGTCAACTTGTTGCTTGGGTGTGTGGGTACAATCTTCTTTTCAGTTATTTAGGTACTGTAGCGCCCCCTTTTCTGGCTACTAAGGCTTAATTGCTCTTAAAAGGAAACTTTAACACCACTCTATACATAACTCGTACATGTATTATAATCCCATTCATTTAAACAAATAAACACCTTCTACACATAGTATTCATATGAATTACAGACATAATCAATAATCAATTCTACTTAATATTAATTCATATACACAGCGGAATTCATGATAACATAAGTAGCACATTCATACTAAACATGATTAAAACATAATCAGGTACTTATCTTTGAAACAGTGGCAGTTCCACCAACCAAGTGCAGGCCTTCCACGAACCTCCCAGCCGTAGACCACACTTCTCATCATCTCAATAGTGGGTCACCCCCGAGCTGGGACTAAGCTCCACCCCAAGACAAGGAATCCTAGGCTAGGCTGAGGTTACAGGGAAATAACACACAGCCACAAGGAAGGGATTCTCTCCAAGGAACCTCCCACGCTCATCGCCCATAGACCCTCATTTCCCACATGCCTATTCCACCCCAAGAGTATACACCTTCTTTGTCACCTGGACATTCCTTCGGTTGCTAATCTCCCTTGCCTTGGGTTATAGGAACAGGTTGGACCGGAAGTCTCCGATCTCTATGGTAGCTACAAGGTTCCTTCCAGGAGTTCTCTCCTTCCTCTGCGCACTCTCTCACCTGGAGGGAGTCGCTCACAAGTCCAACAACCTGGTCTTCCAACTTCAACCACCTCTCTCACCTGGAGAGAGTGTTGTACAAACTGGCCAACAAGCCCCCATGCAGTCTAGCACTACATGGCCACACAACCAATGGGGAAAAATGGACATGGATTTCCAACCAGTTCAACAATGGCAGATGGTCTCACGGATATGGCTACAGACAAGGCTCCACGCATAGGCTCGACGCTCAGACAGAGGATGTTTCAAATTTTCAGAATCAACACACAGGGTCAAACACTACACGTCCACCACAATCAACAGGAATCTAGACACGAACACCCCAGGGCAGCAACAACAGGTGCCACAGCATAACCATGCTTATTAGGGACTGGACACTTCTATTTCCTCAATCCGGCAACACGGGATAGACCCACACTCTGGTTCTCAGGGATGCGTGACGCGTTGTCCATGCAGGGGTAGACTCAAACTTAACGGTTCATAACCGAAAGGGTGTCCAACCTTCTAGAAGCAAATACAAACAACAGCCTTTTGGTTTAGAGTGCACGAGGGTATCTCTTGTAGAGGTCGGACGGGTTCATGTTGCAATAGTCAGGTAGAATGGAGGAGGAAAACCCCCAGCACGGCTCGTCTCAGCCTTTCATTGCATGCGCCAAGGTTGACACTTGTCCCCCATGTGATTGCATACCTCCTTCAACATGCGTTCCTCCCACCATTTGGAAATCACATGTCCTTCCAAAAGGACTTAGGTTAAAACATATAATGCACATATCTTTTGGAATAATATTAAAATATTATTCCCAAGGCTTAAGCCCCTAGGCTTAACACTTAGCCCCTCTTCCCACCTTCCAACCCCTAATCCCTTGCCCACTCTGTGGAAGCTTAGTCCCCCATCACTCATTCATTGTGTCGGCCTGCACACAGTGGTGTTTATATTTTTATTAATGCTCTGCATGATTACATATATAAAAGCAGGCTCTTGGCCTTCAACACTTAGGCTCCCTATCCTAATAATCACATAAGCCCCCAGCTTATATAAACTTGGCTCACCAACCTACTAAAACATACTTACAATTCATAATGCAAGCTTTACATCAGGGCTTGGCCTTGGGGACATTACAATCCCCCTCCCTTATTTTTGCACTATCCTCAGTGCAACTTTCACACAACATCAACAAGATTTCCAAAATCTTCAAAAATATGCGGGTATTATGCCCGTATAGCGTCCTCATGCTCCCATGTCATGTCCTCAGGACCATACCAGGTCCACTGGACCCTTACAAGCTCAATAGCTCGATTCCAGAGTTGTTTTATTTTCCTGTCCAATATGCGCACAGGATGCACTTGTAGGACACTTTTTGGTTCCACCTGAATCATATTCCAATCGATTACATGATTAGCATTAGGTATATATATTTCTTAAGTAATGAAATATGAGACACCTTAGGTACAATCATGGATGCAGTAATGAAACCATATATGCAATGTATATGTATGTATATACAAACAAATTCAATAACATTAAAACTGTATACAACATACACAACAT
>SNQJ01S0046242.1:180425-191161 GCA_010110895.2 Picea sitchensis | reverse complement strand
CGCGGATGTTTCCCCATAGGGGTCTTACCATGTCAAAATATCAGTGTGTTGATCTTTTCTCTGATACCATGTTCAAAAACACATGTATTCCAATAGAGGATGAACACCTTTAGTAACCACTCACAAAACCACAATAATTTTACAGATTACTGCACTACACAGGGCATCCAAACACAACACATTGTTCCAGAAAAAGAAGGAGAATAAAATGGACCACACAAGTCACTGCACTACATAGGGCATCCAAATGCAACAAAATTCTCCATATACACCACAAAAGAATGGTTTTGTTGAGAGAAATAACCGCACACTAAAATAAATGGCTAATTGTATGATCCAATCTAAGGGATTAAGTATAAAGTATTGGGTAGAAGCCATCAACTATGCAAATTACATAGTAAATCACACTCTGACAAAGGCTCTTAAAAATATAAAACCGAAAGAAGCATGGACTAAAATTGAAGTAGATGTAAGTCACTTCTGTGTATTTGGAAATATAGAAAGGGCTCACATTCCTGATGAGAAAAGGAAAGAATTGCAACTTAAAAGTTAGAAGTTTATATTTGTTGGTTATTCAAAAGATGTCAAAGGTTACAAACTTATTCAATCACATTATAATGAAATTACTATTATAAGAGATGTTAAATTTGATGAAAATATCTTGGCCTGCGAGCCTAATTCATTGATTGTGCCTTCTTCGACCTGCGATCCATCTTTAATGCTTCTGCCTTCTTCTGTTCCTATTCTAGTTTATTCTTCATATGATGAAAGTGAGGATGAAAATCCACCTCCTCTTGCTCACCTTCCTCCATATGATTCCATTGAACCTTAACCAACATGAACACCACCACTTCATAGATGGGTCTGCTCAAAAAGAGAATTAGTTGGTGATCTTGTCAGTGATCCTTTAGATCAACGTCAGACACGTTCTCAGTTCCAACGAGCCTCTTTTGTTTTTCCTCAAGTTTCAGAGACTAATGATCCAGAGACATTTTCAAAATATTTAGTTCATCCAAAATGTGATACAACAATGAATGAATGAAGAGTATCGTTCTTTAATGTTATATGATACTTGGGATCTTGTACCTCTTCCAAAAGGAAGAAAACTTGTTAGATGTAAATGTGTCTACAGAACTAAGTATACATTAGATGGAAGTGTTGAAAGACACAAGGCTCAGTTAGTTTCCAAAGGATTTTCCCAAGTTGAAGGAATTGACTATAATGAAACCTCTGTCCCACTAGCCAAAATGAATTCCATCCACCTTGTTCTTTCCCTTGATGCCTCACATAAATGGGAGGTCCATCATATGGATGTTAAATCCCCCTTCTTGCATGGGTGTTTACAAGAAGAAATATACATGAAATGACCTCCTAGATATGTCCAAAATGACTCTATCCTTGTTTTTCGTCTTAATAAACCTCTTTATCGTCTTAAGAAATCTCCTCGATCTTGGTATGACAAAATGGAAAACTTTCTTATTGACACCAGATTTTCTAGATGTCATTCTGATTCTAATATCTATACCAAGAAAGTAGGAATCCATCTCATAATCCTTGTACTTTATGATGATGACCTTATCCTTACTGTTACTGACTCAAAAATTTTAAACCATGTGAAAACTAGCGTTAAGAAGAAATTTTAAATGACGGACTTAGGCTTTTTGTAGTATTTCCTTGGCCTCTAAGTTTTGAAAACCAATGAAGGAATTTTTCTTTCCTAGTCCAAGCATTCTTATGACCTTGTTTGTCACTTTCAAATGGATGATTATAAACCAACCCCTTCTCCCTTTCATTCTAGGGTGAATCTTAATGCAATTGTACTTATCTTGAATTTGATGCCACCTTGTACCGTCAGTTATTCGATGGCCTCTTATACAAGAATCATACTCATCCTGATTTTTCCTTTGTTGTTGGCATTGTTTCCTGGTATATGAAAAGACTCCATGAAATCCATTATAAATCATATAAAAGTATACTTTGGTATGTCCGTGGTAGAGCTCAGTTTGGGATGCATCACAGTTCAGGGGGGATTACTTTATTGGTTGGTTTTACTGATTTAGATTGGGCCAGTGATCCTGATGATCAGAAGTCTATTTTAGGTTATGTTTTCATCCTTGGTTTAGGACTTGTCACTTGGGCATGTAAGAAACAATAGTATATTTCACTTTCTTTAGTAGAAGCAGTGTACTGAGAAATGATAGATCCATTTAGAATTTAGATTCCATTTAGAATTTAGATTCCAATAGAAACATTCAACCATCCTTTGGTGTGACAATCAGAGTGTCATAAAGCTCACCAAAGACCCAGTTCAACATCAACAAAACAAACACATCGAGGTACACATGCACTTCATTAGAAAACTCATTCATGATCAGGTTATTGAAGTGCTCTTTTTCCCTATAGAAGATAAAGTTGCAGATATTTTCATAAAGTCTCTTATAGAAGCAAATTTTTCCAAGCTTCGATCTATTATAGGAGTTCAATAATTTGTCATTAAGGGGGGATAGGGTCTAATTCCTCCTTCCTTATCCCATTTTTTCACTATTGTAAATTTTTCAATGCTATCCCAAGTTGTTCTTAAGGGGTGATGTTAGGATATTTAGACACTTAGGAGCTAGTTAAGATCTACTTGGTATAATGTGTCATTAGGTAAAAGTGTGTCTCTTAGTGTGTTTATTTAGTATGCATTTGTAGTTAGGAAATCTAATGGTCACGATATGTTCCAAACAGAGAGTGATCTGATGGTTCATATTCTCCTCCATATTAATGGCTACATTGATCCATGGCTTAAAGCCCGACTAGTCCATGATATCTATTTAAAGATCATGCAGGGTCATTTTTTGATGATCGATTGTAAGAAACTCTCATGTAAAATATCTATGTAATGTTTTTATTTTGGATTAATAAACTACTCCAAGTGGTCGCTTTGGTTGGGGTCGTGGATGTTTCCCCATATGGGTTTTACCACGTCAAAGTATCGATGTGTTGATATTATTTCTTGTTTTGTGAGTGGTTGTTATAGAATAATTCTCTTGCGGACATGTGAATTTTCCCTTGGAGTGCATACCCCTCTACTAAGATAGAAAACTACCTTTGGACACTACCATTCCTATTGATTAATTGTGGCCATTGAAAAAGAAATAAGGAGGGATAGTATGATGTACCTCACTTTCAAAGTTTGTCCACACTGATCCAATCTGTGATTTCCGAAAAGTACCTGCAATGGCTCACAAGAGACAAACACATATCTCCTACTCTAATGGATTAGACAAAATCGATCTATCTATGAAACATTAAAACACACATAGACAAGTACATCTAAACACATACTCGAAGGAAATAGGCCAAGTATGTTTATGAGAAATTTAAAAATACACTTACAACCTTCATATGATGTTGAAACAACTTCTCCATGTCCTCCTTGTCCAACCCTTTCTCTAAATATCCACGCTCAGAATAACAATGGTTTGTTGATTATTTTTCCTCCTTGTTCACCATGAGAATGCCTCAATTTATAGGCTTTGAGAAGATTAATCACCTTGGTTATATTTGGTATTATTTGAAGATATGACTCCATCAATTGTGATATCTCCCTTATATGCATCCTAAGGGTTATATTCGAGCCAAACCAACTCGATCCATCCATAGTTTTCCTTAGAGAAAAAGGGGATTTCTTCCAAGATTTGCTCAACCAATTCAGTTCTCCCTTACAATGGGAAACAAAGAATTACAACACTTCCTGCTAGATAGACAAAGAGAGCTAGTGCTCCCTATGTATGAGAAGAGGAGCATTGATCTTCCAAAATTTTCCAATATGACTAATTCCCATAGAAAAACAATTTGTTATGACTGTTGAATGATGGGGTTTCTTATTCTAACATGTTTTAGGGGTTGTATCAAGTGTTTTTGCATGGTGTCTTTCACGATGTGACACTTACGTGATGAGAATGAATGAGAATGTTACATTATCAAAGAGAGGAATTTTGATGTGTAACAGATTTCCCCCCAAAGTGTGAAGTTAGAAAATGAAAGCCAATGACCGAAACACTTTGTAGATTCTTTGAAGCAAGGGTATGGAATCGAGGAACCTGGTAGAATTCACATACAAACATCAAACAATGTTAATATGTGTTTCATTCCCGAGGCAAGCATACCAATGATCGGGCTATAAATGAATCAAAGTATGGCCACCAATAAATACACTGTGGATCCATGATGATATTGACTAAGGATATGGCCACCAAAGATACAATGTGGATCCATATTTGTATGACATGCATTGATCGTAGCTACGCGAAATACATAGTGGAGATACAAGATGATAAAACATAGCCACAAACCAATAAAACTTGGATCTATGTGGCAACATAAGTATCATCATGCTCAAATGACTTCCTTCACAAACTGGGAAAAACAGATATCAGAATGAATTCTCAACCCAGAGTCTTCATCCCAATCCCGATGTGATACGAATCTGGCCATTTGAATAGATGTTTTGATGTCAAACATGGTAGAAACCACTTGATTACCAGTCATTGAAATAAACCTTTAACAAGTGCAAGGGAAATCATCAGTGATGTCAATGATTCCAAAGGTACCCTAGTACAATCCAACGAATGTGAATAAATGATCTAAGGTCGAACATCCATGGAATCATCCGATGATAGTTCAATGATGTAAACTTACTATCAAAAGTGAGGAGGCCTACCATTGAGGCATGAAGGTCCTGAGGTACTAACTGGTTTCTAATTCTAATTCCCAGATGATGTGTTCAAGTTGACAGGAAAAGACTCTTCGAAGGACGGCCTTGAAGTATCCCTCATCATTGACATGAAATTGACACAGGAAAGTGATAAGATACAACAGATGAACATAGACTGAAAAATGTATGAAAATTGGTAATTTTATATATGGTTGACTCTCGAGGCAGAAACTTCCCTTGAACAATGAGGCACAACATGAGACTTGGAAGAATAAATGCAGAATGGACTAAAACATAATGTAGTGAGCGTTGAGGCATTCTTTGGATGGTTCAAAGTAGTGGAAATACTCATAAGATTGTATCAGTGCAGAGGCTTAGTATATTATCCAAGTGTTCAGTGTGAAGGATAAAAAAAGTGATGTGTTTAAGGGAGAATGCAAGATATGTTTACAAAAGTTTTCAATAAACTTGACCCACTTCCTTGAATTTTTTCCCCCATCTAGATAGATGAGTACCTATTTTTAATTTAACGAGCTTAAGGAGGATAACACATGCTTGATATAACTCACCTTTGGTAAGTTCCTCTTCCTTTGTTTAATGAACTGGAAGAAGTAAGGGTTCATCCCCATATGGACCTTTCAATGTGTAGTTTATCGAATCCAGAGAAGAAAAATGCAACGGTTTTTCATATTTAGAGTCTGAAAAGAACTTAAATATGACTCTACGGCTGTCCTTTTTCATAATTTTAGTCTCTGAGGTCCAAAAAAGAGATAAACTATTACTCGTAAGATGCCCTTTTGAACCTTTTAATGAGTGTGAAAGGAAGCAAGATCACTCGAAAATATTTTCATGTTTAGAGAGTCTGAAAAGAGATTAAAGGAGACTCGAGGGGGTTTCTTTTTCATATAAATTTTTTGAGTCCAAAAAAGTGATAAAAGTATACTTGGTTACATTATCATGTATTTTTTAGAATGAGAAAGAACAAATACTAAGCTCATCGGTGTTACAAGGTCATTGAAAAACATATTCTCAAATTCTTGTAAAATCAACTTGTTTTAGGCACAAGATATTACTAATTTCTCAAAAAAATAATAAAAAACCCAAAAATAGACTTTATAATAAGGAGAAATGACCTAATTGAACATATCAAATATCAAACTAGGTCAATTTTTTGTTGTTGTTGTTTTTTACCATTCTCTTCTAGTCTTTGGGTTTTTACCTCTTTTGGAACGTTTTTTCGAGTGTTGATTGCGGGGGTTGTGGGTGACCATTTACAAAACCATCCAGATCAGTTTGGTTGTATCCTCCTCCTCATTCTTTTTCATGCCTTTTTATTGCATTTCATCCTTTAGTATAGGTTTTCTAGTCTCCTTGGGAAGCCCTAGAGCGTTGAACTAGATCGACGCTCCCTCAAGGCATCAAGAGGAGAGTCGATCATGATTTCAATGCTTTGGTGTGCACGTTGAGGGAGCACTAGCGTTTTGTTTGCTTCTTTGAGCAAGCACTAGTTACATAACTCAAATTGTTTTTTATTTTTAGGCTTTAAAGAGGAAATTTATTTCATTGAAAGTTTAGCTAATGATGATTAATTGATGTATTTGTAGGTTTCATCCATAGACAACCATTTTTGAGTGGAAATAATGTGAGAAAGAGTTCGATGACATCGATTATATTGAATACCCTTAAGGGAGGGAGTCCTTGCACAATTGTGGATTTCTCAAGTATTTCAAACTTCAGAGCATGAGGAATGAAGTGTTATTGCTTGAATACTTGATATATCTATGGTATGATGGTGATAAAGTGTTTTGAATAGGGTCGCATATGCTTGAGATTGAGATGGACGATGTATAATTTTTTACAGGGATCTCGAGGAGAGGGGAACCCATAATTGTTTTCTAGACACCGGAATACTCCGTGACCAACTAAGGCATATGTTGACAAATACTATATACTAGGGTCATAGTTGGTGGGAGGAAGGATCATTATAAAATATGTGAGATATATATCCCTTCGATCTATCCTATTTTATATCACCAAGTTGGCGGCAAGCACTAGTGCCCATATGGATTCTAAATACCAAATTTCTTATGCCATTTAGTGTTTGGAACCAAGGTTATTCAATTGGAGTGTAGGGTTCCTAAGGAATGTCAAAGAGAAAATATCCAAATGCAGGATTGGTAGGAAAAAACAATTCAGATATGGTTCTTTCTTGGTTTCCTTTTTCCTAGAGCGGATTCTCCATATGCAACATCAGGTTGCAATGAGAGCATGTCCTGTGACCAAGCCTCATATGGAGAGGTGGACTAGTATTTCCCCTAGTTTGGGGAATGAGCCATCAACTTGTATATTCACTATCTATTTATTCACATGGTGGAGAAAGAAGTTGGTGGTGATTTAGGACTTCCCCTATGTTGGTGTAGATTTCATAGGCAACGCGGACTTGGTACTTCCCGAGGGAATACAGTGGGACGCATTAGGTATAAAATATCATAACCTTGTAACAATATTTTATTTCGTTTTTTTATATGTTTTTGGTTGTACAATGAGGAATCTAGACCATTTCATTTTCATCATGCAGATAGAGATGCATCACGTCCGACGGAGATGCCAACATGGGGGCATCTTGCAGATGCACAGGTGGTATTCTAGCATGACATCATAGAAGGAGGGCTCTGAGAGGTCGAGAAAAACCTCTAGGATTGGAATATGGGTGTACTTCCCTTGAGGAGGCAATATGTGCCACTACACTTCATCGACATACAATTGGGGTCTTGGACCCTTTGCAGCTTTTTCATAGTGACTTGTGTGGTCCATTTTCTTCTCCTTGTTTTTCTACATGGAACTATTTCTTAACTTTCATTGATGAATTTTCCATACGTACTTGGGTTTACTTCTTAAAACTTAAGAGTGGAGTTTTTGACAAGTTTATGGCCTACAAGTCCCTTGTAGAAAAGCAATATGAACATCAAATTCAAAGGTTAAGAACAACTAATGGAGGCGAATATGTGAACAATAATTTTATAAGTTACTGCACTACACAAGGAATCCAAATGCAACACACTATTCCATATACACAACAAAAACATTGTGTTGTTGAGAGAAAAAACCACACATTAAAATAAATGGATAATTGTATTATCCAATCTAAGGGATTAAGTCTAAAGTATTTGGCAGAAGACATGAACTTTCCAAATTACATAGTAAATCACACTCCCACAAAGGCTCTTAAAATATAACACTGGAAGAAGCATGGAATAATATTAAATCATATGTAAGTCACTCCCATGTATTTGGAAGTATAGCATGGGTTCACATTCTTGATGAAAAAAGGAAAGCATTGTAGCCTAAATGTGAGAAGTGTATATTTTTTGGTTATTTTGAAGATGTCAAAGGTTACATACTTATTTAATCACATTGTAATGAAATTATTATTAGAAGAGATGTTAAATTTGATGAAAATATCTTGTTCTGTGAGCCTAATTCAATGATCGTTCCTTCTTTGGCCTTCGAGCCATCTTCGATATTTGTGCCTTCTTCTATTCCTATTATGGTTTCTTGTTCAGATGATGATGGTGAGGATGAAAATCCACCTCTTCCTACTCACCTTCCTCTATATGAGTCCATTGAACTTGAACCAACACTATCACCATCGCTTCCTAGACGCGTCCATTCAACTCGAGAAGTAGTTGGAGATATTGTTGGTGATCCTTTATATCAACCTTGGACACATTCTCAGTTCTAGTGATCCTCTTCTCTTTTCGCTAAAGTTTTAGAGACTCATGATCCAGAGAAATTTGTATAAGCTTCAATTCATCCAGATTGGGATACAACAATGAATGAAGAGTATCATTCTTTAATGGAAAATAATACTTGCGATCTTGTACCTCTTCCAAAAGGAAGAAAATTTTCATATGTAAATGGATCTATAGAACTAAGTATGTATTAGATGGAAGTGTTGAAAGGCACAAGGCTTGGATAGTTGCCAAAGTATTTTCCCAGGTTGAAGGATATGAATACAATGAAACCTTTTCCCTAGTACCCAAAATGAATTCCATCTTCCTTGTTCTTTCCCTTCCTTCCTCACATAAATGGGAGGTCCATAACATGGGTGTCACATCTGTCTTATTGCATGGGTATTTGCAAGAAAAAATCTACATGGAAAAAACTATTGGATATGTACAAAATTACTCTATCCTTGATTGCCGCCTTAATAAATCTGTTTATGGTCTTAAGAAATATCCTCGTGCTTGGTATGCTAAAATGGACAACTTTCTTATTGACATTGTATTTTCTATATTCTATTTTGATCTCAATGTCTATACCAAGAAAGAAGGAAGCCATTTGATAATCCTTGTCCTTTATTTTGATGACATTATCCTTACTAGTAGTGACTCAAAACTTTTAAACCATGTGAAAACCAACCTTAAGAAGAAATTTGTAATGAAAGACTAAGGATTTTTTCACTATTTCCTTGGCCTCCAAATTTTGAAAACCAATGAAGGAATTTTTATTTGTCAGTCTAAGTATGCTTGGGACATTCTTTGTCGCTTTCACATAGAATATTGTAAACCATCCCATTCTCCCTTCCAGTATGGATTCAATATTTCTTCCACCTTTAGTTCTCCCGAAGTTGATGCCACCTTGTACCATCAGTTAGTTGGTAGTCTCTTATACTTGACTCATAACCATCTCGATCTTTTCTCTGTTGTTGGTCTTTCTTCCTAGTATATGCAAGCACCCCATTAAATTAATTGGAAAGTAGCTAAAAGGATACTTGGGTATGTCTCGGGTACAATTCAGTTTGGGATACATTACAACTCAGGGGGGACTTTTTTATTGGTTGGTTTCACTGATTTAGATTGGGCCAATGACCCTGATGATTGGAAGTTTATTGCAGGTTATGTTTTCAGCCTTCATTCAGGACCTGTCACTTGATCCTATAAGAAACAACAGGAAATTTCACTTTCTTTAGTAGAAGTAGAGTACAGAGAAATGGTAAATGCAAATCAGAAATCCTTGTGGCTTCTACATATGCTTTCATAGTTTGGATTCTAGCCGCAACATCCCACCAACATTTAGTGCAACAATAATAGTGACATCAAGCTCGCATAAGACCCAGTTAAGCATCAACACGGGAAAAAAATTGAGTTACACATGAAATTCATCATAAATCTCATTCATGACCAAGTTATTGAAGTATTATTTTTCCCTACAAAAGATCAAGTTGCATACATTTTCACAAAGTATCTTACAGAAGCGAAGTTTTCCAAACTTCCATCTATGTTAGGAGTTTAGGAAGTTATCATTAAGGGTGGATAGGCTTTAATGACTCCTTCATTCTCCTATTGTGTCACTATTGTAAATCCTTCAACATTATCACAAGTTTTTCTTAAGGGGGGATGTTAGGATATTTCGACACTTAGGAGTTAGTTAATATCTACTTCGACTAATGTGTCGTTAGGTAAAAATGTGTTTCTTAGTGTTTTTATTTAGTATGCATTAGTATGCATTTGTTGTTATTAAATATGATGGTTACGATATGTTCTGGACATAGAGTGTGTTCGACAACACAGGTATTCCAACAGAGGGAGAACACCTTCAGTAAACACTCACATAACCAGATCAAAGATCAACACACTAATGTTTTCACATGGTAAAACCCCTACGGGGAAACATCCATGGCCCCAGCCAACACGACCACTTGGAGAAGTTTATTAATGCAAAGAAAAAGATTACAGAGATATTTTACAAGAGAGTTTCTCACAATCGATCATCGACAAATGACCCTCCATTCTCTTTAAATAGAGATCATGGACCAATCGGGTGTTAAGCCACAGATCAATGGTTGTTAAGATCGAGGAGAGTATGAACCGTCAGATCACTTTATGTCGGGAACATATCGTGACCGTCGGATTTCCTAACTACAAATGCATACTAATGCATACTAAAGAAGCACACTATAAAACACACTTTTACCTAACGACACAATAGACCAAGTAGATCTTACTAACTCCTAAGTGTCTAAATATCCTAA
>SNQJ01S0046242.1:166472-176661 GCA_010110895.2 Picea sitchensis | reverse complement strand
GGGTCATCAATTCCTTGAAGGTGGTACCTTAAATCAGGAGAGATGGACATTCTGATTAGTCCACGTGCTTCGTCATTCCTATTATCCCATTTGGATTTCTTATAATCATCAGTGGGTGTTGTTTCCTTTCCCAAGGTAATCCGGTATGGGCCTTTACTTCTTAATAAATATTCCATATGGGATTTCCATTGGAAGTAGTTGTTGCTAGTAAGCAAGACATTACTTGTAGAATCCATGTTAAATATGCAAATAATGTGTATTTAAAAATTGAAACTAAACATCTGGATGGAAAGATCTCAAAAAGTTAAGCAATTTTAAAACAAACGACACTGAAAACAGACTTGTGATGTGAGAGTTATGCCCTTTTTAAAAAAAGGCATAAATGATAACCAAATAACCATGTGATAGTGTAAGCTACTTTATGAAGTGACCCACTTTTATAAAGAGAAGTGGGGATCAATTTTACAATGAAGTTACCTTATAACAGAAAAGTTACATGCAAAATAAATAACCCTAAAATAAAATATAAATCTACTTATAGTGATTCACTTTTATACTTGAAGTGAAATGCACTTTACAATTTTTAGCATGAACTTTTTCAAAGAAAGTAACAAAAGAGAGACTTGAACTCAAGACCTTTTACTTAATAAGCCAAGTTTTAACCAAATGGTCTAGCAAAACATATTGTAATGTTCAGAAGGAGGATTGGGGGTGTTGTTGTTGTTTTTTTTGTGGAATATGGACTTGGAGAGCATGCTAAAAAAAAACTCTTTTCACACAAGAAAAAAATTTCGCTTCTCCATGACAACAAGGGTTAGATCTCGGTTAGCTTACCCAGAAGATGCACCTTTTCCTATCTGTTTCTGATTTGCTGAGATCACACAAGGCATAGGGAAAAGAGAATACATAGATCTAAAAGAGTAGCAACCTAGAAATAAAAAATACAAACCAAAATAAAATCAAAATAAAACTTTGCAGAAATTTAAAAATGCATATTCAGGCTTTATACCTCCAGATGTGACTGTAATGACCGTATCTTGGGCAAACGAAAAACTTTTCGATTGAAATGAAAAGTGTTCCTGAATGAAACGAGTGCTATGGACGCAATGGAACAGTTCTCTTAGTCCATAAATGTATGGAAATTCCATAAAATGAAGATGAGACAACTCGGCTTCATGATCTCGATCTACAATAGAAGCGGGTCTTCAAACAGGCTCTGATACCATGTTCGACAACACAGGTATTCCAACAGACGGAGAACACCTTTAGTAACCACTCACATAATCAAATCAAATATCAAAACACCAATGTTTTCACGTGGAAAAACCCCTACGGGGAAACATCCACGACCCCAGCCAACGCGACCACTTGGAGCAGTTTATTAATGCAAAGAAAAAGATTCCAGAGAGATTTTACAAGAGAATTTCTCACAATCGATCATCAACAAATGACCCTCCATGCTCTTTAAATATAGATCATGGACCAATTGGGTGTTAATCCATGGATCAATGGTCGTTAAGATCGAGGAGAGTATGAATCGTCGAATCACTCTATGTCGGGAACTTATCGTGATCATCGGATTTCCTAACTACAAATGCATACTAATGCATACTAAAGAAACACACTATAAAACACAATTTTACCTAATGAAACAATAGACCAAGTAGATCTTACTAACTCCTAAGTGTCTAAATATCCTAATAGAGTGATCTGATGGTTCATATTCTCCTCGATCTTAATGGATACATTGATTCATGGTTTAATAGCCAATTGTTCCATGATCTCCATTTAAAGAGAACATAGAGTCATTTTTCGATGACCGATTGTGAGAAGCTCTCTTGTAAAATCTCTTTGTAATATTTTTTTTTTGCATTAATAAACTGCTCCAAGTCGTCATGTTGGTTGGGGTCATGGACATTTCCCCGTAGGGGTTTTACCATGTAAAAATATTGGTGTGTTGATCTTTGATCTAGTTGTGTGAGTGGTTATTAAAAGTGTTCTTCCTCTATTGAAATACATGTGTCTTCGAATAGACACTAGATTATTCTTCAGACACTACCCATCGTCCAAGGAATTAAATGAATATATTAAAACCATAAAATATGATTTTGTAGTTCATGGACCATGCATAGGGTCTGAAACAATCACATGATCCCTACAAATGCAATTTTTATAGTGCACACCATTCCAGGGGTTGATATTAGATCCCTAGACATGCTCCTTGCATGACCATTGGTGGTTTAGGAATAGCCACATAACATTTTCTCAATATATGAATGATATAAAGATTAAAGGATTAAACAATGCTAAGATATAATTATTTTAAAATAAAAAATTGATTTCTTAATCTCTTAGTCTATCTATTTAATATGCAAGGAGAAGGATAAGATTCATAGAAATAAACCTTTCATAATTATGAGTGACTTGGAAATTAATCACATTGTCATCAATTGGAATGAAAAATCATAATACAAAGGTGTGACATATGACCCATGAGCCGTAAAATTATCTTTAGGCCCCATTGGTCGTCCTTGGACCATAGTCAGGGCCCTGATACCAATCTCTAGTTTACCAAACTTCTTAATGTTATCCATATTATATGTGTGGGGTACATATTCAATGTACAAGTCTTGTGTGCTGGTTTCATACCCTATACATGGTCCATATACCATAAAAACATATTTTAGTACCTAATACATTGGTTTTTATGCTTGGAACATGGAGTGTTCCTTGAGAACTATCTAGGGTTGAAATATTTGTAATAGTTCCTATGATCATGGTTAAGGCCTTGAGACCTGTCCCTAGTGATACATATTATTTTTAGAATGAAATGAAGGAAAATATATAATAGGGAAGAACACAAAGATATTGCAAGAAACAAAGTGACACAACTAACTTACATTATATCAATGAATGGAATACAAAAGATTGTAAAGTACAAAGCACACAAACTAGCTAGAATGGTGGTAGCTTATCCATGAAGAGAGAGATACGTTGGCTATGCTCATTCATAAGAGGATGGTTAAAAAGAGGCTAAAAGGGGAATTTTAACATAAAGCATCAACGATAAAACAATAAATATATAAAAGCCTAACTCTAGAAGATGAAATGCGAAAAGATTTGTGGGCCCCAATGTGGTTAGTTGATACTTCAACCTCCCAGGGGCGTGAATTTTACATATGATCTCTTTTTTGGGTGCTCGGTACCATGTTGGAAAGGCATAGCCAATAATTACACATTCTGAATGGCCCAATACATGCCTTCAATTATCTAATGGGTGCTACCATGTCAAAAAATGTCGTTTAGGGCCTCAAAATGACCCTAAAAAATTGGGACCCAAAAAACTATAGAAAAACTACCAAGATGTGGAACCATTCTAAATTAGTTGAACAGGTGGGTGGCCACCAATATCCACTTGGATCATTACTCCCCCCTTAAGAATAAATGGTCTCCATTTTGATAATTTCCTCCATCATATGGGAAAACTTTTGTTGAATCGCACTCTTGTTGAACCACATGAGTTGTTGGAGAAGTTTCCCTACTTTGATGACCCGATAAAGTGGGATGTTCTATTGATAGGTTCCCTTTGTCTTGGTTTCCATGATCCAATCTACTATCACCTAATCAACATATTTAGGATTGATTTATGTAGGGGCCAAGTGCTCATCCACATCTAAAGTGTCCAGGAGAGGTGTAAAATATGGTCAAAATAATTACACATTAAATATAGGGCATAAGCCCAGGAAAAGGGGAATAATTAATTCAAAATAATTCTCACCCATATCATTTATGATGGTTTAATTCATGTATCAGAGTTGGCATAGATTCTGATGGGGTCCCATGAGATTCTCTTTCTGTAAATGAAACCATACCTTATCTCCCACGTGAAACTTTTGTAGTACCTAATGCTAATCCTAACACTTCTTGTACTTGGAATTGGATTTCTACATAATATTATGAACTTGTTGTTATATGTTTTGGATTTGTTCAACAAATTTGGCTACTTGATCTTTCTTGGTGTGAGCATGGGAGGAATATTCATGTCTAGCTACAATGGGTAGAGCTACATCAGTGGGGGGCAATGGATGGCACCTCAAGAACACCTAAAAGGGGATATGGCCAATAGAGCTATGGAGGGATCTATTGTAGATATGTTGAACATAAGGAAGGGTATCATCACATGTGTATGGATGTTTGGAATTGTACATCCTTAAGATATGAATAATCATCCTTTTGACTACCTATGTTTCTTCATCAATCTGTTTGTGGAAGACATTCGATTTGTTCAGCTTTGTGTCCATCATTTACCATAGACTATTTATAAATTACTCAGGAAATTTCTCTCTCAATTTGAAATAATGGTATGTGGGAGTTGAAAATGAACCCATACATGCTCAAAGAATATCTTAGGAATGGCCTCGACTGTGATTCTCTAATTACAAAGTTTCAAAACTACCATCTTAGAGAATCGATAAATGACCATGAAGACACAACCATTAACATGCTTTGTTGAAGGTAGACCAAACATGTAATCGATGGAGATGGAATCCCAAGGCCTCTTAGGAGTAGGAAGAGGGGTTTATAACCCCTATTTATTAATGGAGGGTTTGGAATTGGCACAAGCAATGTATGATCTAATATACATGTTGACATCTAGTTGGAGCTTCGGTGAATAAAAATGATTTTGTAGTACCACCATGGTTTTTTCTATGCCAAAGTGTCTTATCACTGGACTATAATGAGATTCCTAGATCAAATTTCTATGCTTTCTTGAAGGAACACACATATGGATTATATGGCATAACAATCCATCTTGGATATTAAAGAATGGAATTGGTTTGCATGTGCTCAAATTATGATAGGTAGCAGCAAAGTTAGAGTCATTATTTTGTAATTGCAGCCACTTGGAGCTCTCATTCCCAGAGGAGTTGGGATCTATGGTTAGTGCCACAACCAAGTATTGACTGAGGAAGTATGCAACATGGTTGGTGTTTCCATTCTTGTAGTTGATATTCATGTGGAATTGTTGAAGGTACATGGACCACCTACGATGGCATTCATAATTTAACATTCCTTGTGTTTGCATGTATTGTCGAGGCCTCTAGTCAATATGGATGATCATTTCCTTGCCTAGAATGTAATGCTTCCACTTTCAACATGCTTGTAGAATGGAGTACATATATTTTTCATAGGTTGGCTATCCGTAAACAATATTAGATAGTGTTTCACTATGATAGGCCATCATATGCCCATGTTGAGTGAGGATTGCATTGATGGCATAATCTGAAGTATTGTCTCAATCTCAAATGGATGTTGCATGTATGGAAGAATAAGGACTGGTGTTGAGCAGAGATGAAATTTCAAATCCTCAAATCATTTCTATTGTGTTGAATCCAAAAAACTCTTGTCCATGACTCCACCTTTGGTGATCCAAGTGGAAATCGGTGGCCATCCACCTCTTCCACAAAATCACCATACTTTGTTGGGAAAATTAATAATAATAGATATTAATATAATAAATGGAAAAAAAGGTGTGCAATTTTTTTTAACCCGTGTTATTAACCAACGGAATTCACCCATGTAATTCACCTATGGAAATTCACCCATGGTAATTCACCAATGGTATTCACCCATGGTTTTTTTTGTATCCCATGGTATTCGGAAAAAAAAATACATACCAATTAAATAAACAAAAGACATGAAGAAATAATAGTTTAACAACAAAAAGATGTGAGAGGATCCCGTAATTATTGTATATACATGCCTCTCATTATAAAGGAGATAATATATAATCCATTCATGATGTAGTCCTAAATATTCTTTCATTTAATAAAAAAAGTATTTATTGCCATATTATTTTCCTTATGTAATTTTTTTTTCATTTACTCTATTTTATCACATTAATCACCTATTTCCCATTGTTGGCAGGTGGTTGTAAGACCATAGGTTCAAGTTACCTAACCAAAAAAAACCTCCATATACCGACCCTTTTGGCATCACCAACATGCAAGTGAAGTCTCACTCGAGGTATCTACTCGAACCACATGAACCAATTTTATGTAGGGATGAGGGGATGTGAGGTCATTGACATGTTCATTGATATTTATATACCATGTGTGCAATATCATGTGTCTCTTACCCCTTTATTAATTGGTAAAATCAATTATACAATACCATTATAACGTAGATTGAAACATAGGCCATTCACTGGAACCTTCATAATTACTATGCAACAGTCATATAAAAAAAAGAGCTAGATCTAATCACGCATAAACATAACATTCATGAACAATCACATAAAAAGACACAATTAGACACAAAATATAACTTGCTTCACCCAATCCTTAGGCTATGTCCACAATGGTTGTATTCTTTATTATTCTTTGTATAATTCATCTCAGGCTTATGCATTGTGCTACAATAGATATATCATGATATCATTTCCCATCCTGCCTAGCCGCTTTGCAGTGGAAACCTCTATCTACAAACTCTCCCCTAAACCTTCAGACATAGACTCTCTCTCATTCTCATCCTATTCTCTTAGAAACAACAACAAACTATTGTTCCCAACCCATTACATACTAATACACATTGTTGAGGGCTAAAATCCCTACTAACTTATCCCAAAACCCTATGAAAATGCGTTATGACTCTTTACAACTCGTGAAAAAACATAGTTCTATGATTTTCCTACCTTCACCCATACATGTTTCTTTTCCTTCCTTTTTTCCGGCATGATATTTTCCTTCCTTTTTTCCTACATGATTCTTTTCCTTCCTTTTCACTTGCATGTTGTTTTTCCTACTTTATCTCATTTCTTTGTTTTCTTGCTTTATTTCCTTGCTTTATCTTCTTATGTCCCATCAAATGTGCTTTTACTGCACACTTCGTTCCTAAATGCACCTTTACTGTGCACTTTGATCTTGAATTTGCCTTTACTATGTACCTCCTCAACCCTTAGGATATTTCTCAAAATTGCATCCAAAATGCCTATCTAAGAGGCCCCCAACACTCACTTGTGGATCATCTCGAGACACTTAGGCCTGTTGCATCACTCCCTTCCACAAATCCATATATTTTTTCAATGTCTCCCTGGTTGTAGAGACTTCCTTCTTTTCCTCAACATCCCTCTCCAATATTTATTCTACAACATGTGTTGTTAGCGTCGCAGGCTCCTCCTCATAGTCTTGCTCAACTTCCTTCACCATTCCATGCATTGTTACCAATCCCATGATTATCTTGAGTGCTTAATCCTGGAGGGGTTCCAATCATTCTTCTACATTCTTATTATTTTCCCTCATATTCTCTATCTCATTTTATAATTGTTTATTCGCAAGGACGAACGTCATGTGTTCCACTGCTGGCAGATTATTTATACTTCCATTGGATTTTTATTCCTTCTCTTGCATTATTCTTACTCTTTCCTTTTCCTTGAGCTCTAGATTCACCGTCAGTTGTGTCCAAATCTATGCGTTTTTTTCCCATAGCTTCGTACACTCCTCACTGAGACTCTTAATTATTACGGCTGAGGTTAGGGTTGTTTTGTCTCTTTGTTCCTTGTCTTTAGGTGGTGTACCCGGTGTGGTGTTCTCTCCCAACTCTCCAATCCTATTGCATAATCCTTGAATCACTTTGTTGTTTTTTTTATATATGTTCCTCTATTGTGGCTTCTATTACCACCAGTATCTTGGGAATCACCCTATATACCTTTTGGACAACTTGTTGTACCCTCTCGGCCTATTTTTGACAAGACTAAGTACATGTGACTTAGTACTTGTGCATGTTCCTTCATCTCCAGTGTAAGAAACTCAATTAATTTGGTCAAGATCTTCAAAATTTGGCACCCTATTGTGATCTCAAGCAGGTACAAAGTAGTGGCCCTTATTTCTCCATCATCACTTGTTGGTTGGCCTTCAATGAATCTTCTCTCTGGCGCTACACTCACTAGCTCCAACTACTAGTACAATGTTTTCAACTTATTTTTCACCTTTTTGTTCAAATCTTCTATAGTTGTGACACATGTTGAACTTCCTCCTCTATAGCATCCCTCACTTGGTAGCTGATTCTATCAATATAATCATATTTCAAAGTGAATATAGTTGACTCTTTATAGGATTTTATCTTCTTGTGCGCAAATGGGGTTGGCCCCTTACCATTGTATTTCCTCTTCTTTCTTACTTCTGGTGTTGTGTCCTAGGCATCCCCTACGCCATTTCCTTGTTCATGTCCTAGTTCTTGATACAGTTCTTCGTCTTCATTATCTCATTCCTGTTACTCATCAAGGTGTTATGTTTCTTCAGCTGGATGTTTCCATTCTTGATCCTAGTCATTGGAAATAAGGAATACATATTCCTATGTCAACTTGTAGCTTTTTGGAAACCATTGGTGCATCGAGTCTCTTTTAGCTTGGATATACATGTGGTGGATCCCTGCTTTGAAGTGCACAATATCCTGATAGTTCTCCACAGTATGGGCAGTGATGTGCGGCATGTGCTCTATGATGTGTCTGAACGTGTTGAAGTAGACATAGAAGGTGACATTGTTGTCTTGTTGTCTCCCCTTGTGTGTAGTATGCCATAAGTTAACATATTTCACCACTGCATGATATATTCATGATGTTTTCAAAAAATGACACTCATTAGGCTCCATCTAGGAGACCAACGCTATTATTATGATAAGCCAAGCATAGTGAAATTTTGTGCCTTTATCCTAGGCATTAGTGAAATCTATTAGAAACCGGTTTACCAAAAATGTGTCCCAATTCATATGGACCCCTTCTACGCACTTCTTCACAAATGTTATTACTTCTTTCCACAACTCATCCTTCAATAATTTTCTTAGTAATTTCTAGGACAATACCTACATTCAAAATACACCTACATCATCAATCATGCTGGAGACATCTAACCCTCGCTTTCCTCTAAAGATGTCGAAATTATCTTTCATACATTTAGATAATGCCTTCTCTGCAGCCTTATTTGTGAATAATGTTTTCGGATCCACCCCTATTGTTGTTAATCCCATTATCCACCCAATCATTTGTGTATCGATAGATACTGGTGGATCTAACCATAAATTCTATTCGTGGACACAGATCAATAACAACTTAACACAAGCGTTTATTTCTAGACTTATGCCAAAGTGTGGGATTTGTAACAAGTTTAATATCCCTGATTTTTCTAGCCCGACTGCTTAGGTCTACGGCTCGATCTATATTTCACTTATCCCTGGTATTCTTTTAGTGTGTAAATACTTGTCCCATGCTACTTATGTGCATCTTTTATGTCATGGTCTGGAAACTTCAAAGAAAGGACCTTTCCCATCAGTTCCACTTCAATAATAAAACCATGATGTATGTCTGGCGTAACCAGTGGGTACTTTGTGTCATTGGGAACTCTAATATGTGGAGTGGTATCCTTTATCGTCGGTATGTAATCCTTGGGAAACCCAGGATATAAAGACGAAGATCTAGGCATTTGCTTGAATTATGGTGTGATTGATGGTTGTGTTCGATATGGATTTTGTGTTGCGACAACTGGTGCCCCAACTTTTGGTGGTTCCATTTCTTTCTGCGACCAATCCTCCCCTTCTTTGACTCTTCATCTGCTCTGTGGTGGATTTGGTTCTCCTATGGTCGACTATGTATTCTCTTAGCGATTATGAATGCAAATACCATTCCATGTCGGCCCCTAGTGTGATTTTATAACCCTTTGTCAATTAACAAATTTACCAACTTAATGAGAATTGTGACCTCAAAATCAGAACTCTAGCCCTTAAAACCCTTACTTTTTCATAAAAAACATGCAAATCAACCCCCAAATGAAAAAGTGGTGCTACCGGTAGCACCACTTTTTAAAGGGCGTAAAAATTACAACATTTTTCAAACATGGCCTTCGAAACTCAGACAATAGCTCAGAAAAACCTTAAAATCAACACCTAAATCAAAAAGTAATGCTACATAAAACAATATATTTTTTCCTAAACGTGAAGATCATAACTATTTAAAACCTAATTTAAATTGTGACATTGACAACAAATCCCTACGTAAATAAACAACCCAAAATTGGACCCCAAATGGTCACTTGAAAATTTATTTACAATTTTTTTTTAATTTACATTTAAAAATAAATAAATAGAAAGAACAAAATCTTCGCAAATAATTTTTTTTTAATGACCAAAAAAACACATT
>SNQJ01S0046242.1:136589-153620 GCA_010110895.2 Picea sitchensis | reverse complement strand
TATATCAGACAGAGAGATCCCTCTCTGAGTCTTGGAGGGCTAGATCCAAGAATCTAAGTGGTTTTGATGTTGCCTCTGTGACTGCCTCACAGCCTTGGGCAAATTACAGAGTGCTAACAACATACTCTGAGATTTCTACAACAATGGACAATCATGTGGATGATGTCCCCATTTCTTACATGTTTCATAGTAATGGATTTAGTTCTCCAGTTTCCCAATATTGTGCAAAAGAAGGACATTCTTCATTATGGTGGCCTTTAGTCCTACACTTGGTACACTAGACTTGTTCCTACCTCTATCTGAATATTGAGAGGTGGGGGTGAATTAGTATGAGAACTATATTATCACTTTTAACCACAATATGAAATCATTAATTTTGTTGGTAGTATATCATCAATGATTAGTATAATTCAATAGAGTGTAACAAACATTCACAAAAACACAATACACCAGAATTTACCTGGAAACCCAAATGGGAGAAAAACACATAATTCTTTTCTTATATATCCAAAGAATACATTTATTGGAAGCACCAACTTCCTAATTCTCCAAATACAACTAGAAGGAGGATCCAACCCCCTATTTATAGGCTCCAACCTAAAGGAATATACAACTCCCTGAATCCTCTCGCTCCAACTAGAAAGAGGCTACAACCCCCTAATTCTAGGGATCCAACCTAAAGGAAGCTCCAACTCCCTTTGTTCTCTAACACCAACCAGAAGGACGATACAACCCGCTTTCCTTATCCCATCCTTCCAACCTAAAATATAAATGTAGACAAAACTATCACTACCACTTGTACTATCACTACCTCTAATAATCAACTTGTCATCCAACTTGTCACTATCACATCAACGAATAATTTTAAATTTTCCCTTTCACCATATATGTCACTGACATATCAACCATATCCACTCATATCGACCATATCAACATCAAGTATCAAAACCAGGTACCACATTGTACATCAAACATGAATCATACCATATATTATAAGATGTGCCTCAAATATATGCCCCTATCACAAATATGTTCCTCTAACAATGAAACATAACAATCATATACTATGCACCAAGGATATGTCTCAAGCATATACTAATGACACCAAAACATGGACCTCAACCATATGCAACAATATATCAAAAAGGGTCTCTAAGACATGCCTCAAGCATACACCATACCATACATGATACAATCCTTAACCAAAGATATAAAATACATAAATTTACTCATAAATAATACCTGGTGCATACAGTCTCATATCAATAAACCAACCTGGTGCATGTCATCTTCAGTAAACAATAGATACCATAGTCTTCAAAGTTTTTTCACATATCTGCAAATTTCTTCTCTACTACTCATGGATATCCACACTTTTATCCACTCCATCCTATGTACATCCATGCCATTCTGACCTCTAACCCTTAGAGACCTCAAAAATCAGGGTTACTCACATTTTTTTTAACTTTGAGACTTTCACCTTCAACCTTTCTTTGCAACCTCAGACTCAACCTCATATTCACTAATAGACCAAAATTTCTTCACAAAATAGATAATCAATGGAGATGTGTGTGAAATGTACTTATGAAAGACTCCTTGAGGGGTATTTACACTTTTTCTCAGTAACTTTTTTCCTTTAGGGGTTTCTTGTTTTTTTTTGTATCTGGCGGAATTCGTAACTAGGCGGTATAGTACCCACGTGACATGGGGTCAATTTTGACTTATACCACTATAAACTCCATGTTCCATACGTATTCCCCTTCTGTAGCCATAGGTAACTTGGTGGGATTTGAACTCAGAACCTCATCGACCATAACACTTCATCTCACGACACTTGCCAATTGAGTTTCCCCCCAGGGGCTCTTTAGGGGTTTCTTGTTACAACCACTTAACCCTTTCATTAATTCTCTTGTAACTAACTAAGGGCTTCATAGCCCAAATCTGGGGATTCCAACTTGATGACCTAATAACTCCTCAATCGCAAGGAACCACGTGATGTACCACCTAGCATCGAAAAAGACATGATAAGGATTATCCATCTATGACTATGTTACATACATTTACATTGTCTTTCATGTTATTATTCCTCAAACAAAATGTGGCTTCGTGACCATACCTATGGGGATTATTTTATACTTCTTCAAAGCATCTTCCCATGAGGTCCATTCTTAGAGATATTCCATAAGGGTACCACTTTGGAGACTTCTCCAAAGACACCCATCACATCTGTTGATATCAATGACAACCAATTCTTGTTGACATCAATGAAAACAAATTGTCCAACAATCTCCCCCTTTGGAAATAATGGCAACACTAATGGAATGGTAATACTCATGCTCCCCCTATGAACATCACTCCCAACATGACCAATACTCCCCTTTCCTTTACACATTTGTTCCTTTTCTCGGTTTCCATGCCTTTGACATTTTCTCTTTCACTCTCCCTTTAACATCAATGAAAAAGGGTGATTCTCCATGGCATTCTCTCCCTACATACAAGACTCTTATTTCTCTTCATGGTTCTTCCTCGTGTAAATATCTGATGTATATGAAAAACATTTAAAATATTCTTTACTTGGATTCCTCATGTCTTCTCCTTCTCTCCCCATGTCGTACTGTGCCTGATGTTGTGTGGATCATTGTGGGGAAGAAACTACTCCAAGTTTTTTTTCGAAGATACTCAAATCTCTCCCTCGGAAGAGGTTTGGTGAATATATATGCAATTTTCTCTTTTGTACCAATGTACTCTAGGTTTATGTTCTTCTTTAAAACATGTTCCTGTAGAAAGTGAAACTTGATCGAAATGTGATTTTTCTTGGAATGCATTACTGGATTCTTAGAGATACTAATAGCATTAGTGTTATTATAGAGTATCAAAATACGCTCGCCATATTTCACCTGTATATCCTACAAGGGTGTGCTTCATCTAGATAAATTCAGTTCAACATGTTTTCGTTGTAATATATTTTTCTTTTGTTCTGGACAAATATACTCATGAATGTTTCTTGCTCATCCATGATACCATACACTCACCTAAGTAAACATTTTCTCCCCTTGTAATTCTTCTATCATCAATTATACCTTCCCAATATGCATCTATGTAGGCTACCAAAGATAAACTATTCCCTTTAGGATACAATAATCTAAAATATTTTGTTTCCTTGAAATATCTGAATATTCTCATTACTTCCATAACATGTGTTTCTTTTGGTGCTACTTGAAATTTCACAACCTTTCCAACTTCTTTCATCACATATGGTATTGACATTTTCACATAAAGTAAGCTTCCAATCATCGATCTGTAGAGTCTCTGATATGCATCCTTATATTCATCATCCTTTCTCAACTTGCAACTGATCTGCATAGGAGTACTTACGGGTTTTTGTCTTCCATTTCTCTGATGTACTTAGTATGGGATATGAAAATACCTTTATCACACTGACATATCTGTAATCCCAAAAATAAATTCAACTCACCTAGAAAAGATTTCGAACTCATTCTCCATGTATTTGGAAAACTTCTGATTGATCCTATCATCGTTGCTTCCAAAGATAATATCATCTACATAAACTTCAATTATCACTATATTGACTCAATTTACTTTTATGTAGATATTTTTGTCTACATTTCCCTTCCTAAATCCTTTCTACTATAGACCCCTATCCAATATCGAATACCATGCTCTGGGGTCCTACTTGAGTCCATCCAATGCCTTCTTCAACCTGTAAACATAATATTCATTTTCTAATATTAGAAACCCTTTGCGTTGTTTGATGTAGACTTCTTCTTCTAATTCTCCATTTACAAAGGTTGATTTTACATCCATCTAATACACCTGGATTATTTTGGAACATGGATAGGCTAGCATCAATCTATTTGCTTCCATCCTAGCAACTAGAGAGAATGTCTCTTCAAAATATATACCGTCAATCTGATTGTATCCTTTACATACTAACCTTGCCTTGTTTATGGTTACCTTTCCATCCCCATTCGGTTTGTTTCTGAAAACCCACTTTGTGCCAATCGTGTTCATGTTCTTTAGCCTTGGAACCAGTTCCCATGTGTCATTCTTCTCTATCTAATCTGATTCTTCATCCTTATCCTCGATCCAGTGTTCATCATTCTTGGCTTCTTCAAATTTGCTTGGTTCAAATCCATATAACAATGTTTTCTTCCTAAGTTCTGGTGAACATATTATTCTTCGGGTTTCGACTACGACATCTTTATTACCAATAATTTGTTCTGGTGGATTTTTGCTTTACTCATCGTCTAGCTGTCTTGGGAGATATATGTTGCTCATCTTCCTCTTTCTCTACTTCTGACTTCTCTTCTTCTTCTTCTTCTTCTTCTTCTTATAATTATTCTTTTAGATCTTCTTTGTCATCCTTCTCTAGTGAATATTTTCTTCCTTATATGACCTTCAATACATTTGTCTTGTCAATCATTACATTGATGCTTTCCATGATTATTTTGAGTCTTGGATTGAAGAATTTATATGCTTTGATTTTTCTTAAATACCCAACTAGTAGTCCCTTATCAACATTGGATTCAAACTTTCCAATTTTTCCATCTTCTCTTTTGATATAGCATTTGCTCCAAACACTTGAAAATGCCTCAAATTTGTCAGTCTTCCTTTCCATAACTCATTGGGAGTCTTATCACTGTTACTTGTGAGCATTCCTTTATTGAGGATATGAACTACTGTATGTATTGCTTATTCCCAAAATATGTCACTCAACTTGGAATATTTCAACATGGTTCTAGCCATTTCATCCTTATGGCGGCCTTTAGTCCTACACTTGGTACACCAGACTTGTTCCCAATTCTATTAGAATATTGATAAGGGGGGTGAATCAGTATGAGCAATTTATTATCACTTTCAATCACAATATCCAATCATTAATTTCATCAGTGGTATATCATCAATGAGAAGTATAAGTCAACATAGCATAATAGACATTCTCATAAACAAAGTACACCAAAATTTACGTGGAAACCCAAATGCGAGAAAACAATAGAATGATTTTATTATATATCAAGAGAATACATTCATTGGAAGTACCAACCTCCTAATTCTCCATATACAACTGGAAGAAGTCTCCAACCCCTTATTTATAAGATCCAACCTAAAGGAAACTACAACTCCCTGAATTCTCTAGATCCAACTAGAAGGAGGATACGCCACCCTAATTATCAGGATCCAACCTCAAGGGAGCTCCAACTCCCCATGTTCTTCAGCACCAACTAGAAGGATGATACAACCCCCTTTCCTTGTCTCTTCCTATCGTCCTGAAATATAAAAATAAATCAAACTATATGATCTAAAATGATATTTTAAATACAATGGTTGAGTTTTTAAAGCATGTGTTTATTAACCATTTAGGAAACTGATAAAAGAGGAATAATTAATGATGAAACATGGAATCCATAAAGAAATTTATAGATATGGAAATAAGCATGAATAATTAGTAAACCATAACAACAAAAGTTGTTAACAGAGTTCGACAAGGTTTCCTACGTCTTTGGGCCTTTATCTCAGTGGGGGAGGATTTCCTATTAATTTATTCAAATGCTCAAAATGTACATAAGCCAAAATTTTATAGAAATATTTCATACTTGGTCTCTGCTTGTCTTACCTTCGACCTCAAAATTCATACTGGTCTCACTGTCTTCTGCTCGACCTCAAAAATCCAATGCAACTAACGACACTGAAAAAGACTAAGTGTAGCTCCCGAAAATGGCCTCCAAAGCTTGGCTAGTTCGTTGGCTTCTCTGCATAAAACTCACTATTCCTCATAATTTCGTATAATTCGACCTGTAGCTTCAGTGGTAAAACTTTTTCTTTAAAAATTACAGGTCGTGGGATCAAATCCCAACAATACCCAACTTGTGGCATGAAATCAACATCGAATATGGGTTGAAATCTCCTTGATATTCCATAAAATATGCAATATGGTTTTAAATAAAACATATCATAAAGTCAAAATCCACTTGGAACGCATAGCTAAGTGAAGCGCGCCAGGGAAGCATGCCTTTTTATGGTTTAACAAACCATATCATAACAACCAACTATGGTTTATAAGCATATGATATCAAAGTGGCATACCATATCCCTTTTTAAATGACACTTTATCCACTTTATAATTATTCTGGGCTTATCTCATGGCATTAATCTCTTAGAATAAGGTTGTTTTGATTGTTTTTAAATCCTTTTAATATGATTTAAAAACCCTTTAATATAATGTGGCATGACACTTTGAATTAGCACATTTTTATGCCGCAAGATATTAAATTGATAATAAATATAACATTGCCACATCACATTAACACAATCACCTGTCTAGTCACCATCCACTGGCACATGTACTCTAATACTGCCACGTCATCCTTTGACTAGTTTGACTTTTTTTTTACCTGTTTATGTAAAACTTCTGAATGCGATAACTTTCGCATACGATGCCAGATTTACAATCCATTTTGGTCGTCGGAAATCTTGTGACGAGCACTGCATGATCATGTCATTTTCTTGAGCATTCAAACAAAATGATTTTTGAGCCTTTCTGGATCCATTTTGGATCATTCCTCCCCACTAAGACCTTTTTTCCCTCCAAAAGTATACTAATCAATCATCAAGTGCAGGATAGGCCACCTTACTTGTTCTTTGTCTTTAAACTTTGTCTTGTGCACCTGTCTCATCAATATCAACTATAAAACAGCCATGACAACTGACAACATATTGTTATCCACTTGTACTATGTCACATTTTACTGAAGCTGCTATCATCCATGTTGACAACATTGGCAATGACAACATCATAAATATGACTGCAAATGAGCTAATATGTTTGTAGTAATTGCACGACATTATCTTATATTGAAGCATAGTATGATTGAAATTCCATTCTACAATCACATCATGTTCATGCTTAAGATCAATTACTTGATTTGGCCCAATTATAGGTGTGTTTCTTGCATGAGCCGCCTTCCTTAATTGTTCCATTATTTGAAGAGATTGATTTTCTTTTAAGTCATGAGCATGTATAACATATTCTTTGCTTGCTTTGATTAAGTGATATTGATTATGTTCCCTGTAGAAGATTGGTTTGCGATCATACAAATAAGGACTGCCTAAGACCATTCCACATTCATTGAGTGGAGCCACATCACATGTTACCTCATCCACAAACTTATATGTAATTGCAAACTTTAATGTGCATTTCTTTGTTATGTGCAATTTATGATTGTTGCTTATCCATTTAATTGAGAAAGGTTTATGATGCATATGAGTGTTTAATCCCAATTGTTTAACCACTTCCTATGAAATCAAGTTAGATTGAGATCCATTATCTATCAATGTGTCGACCTTAGTATGCCTCATTATGACCCTTATGTGAAACAATTTACTTTTAGAATCAAATCCATCACCAATTTTACCTCTCAAGCCAACCAATAAGACTTTAGATTCATCACCAGAATTCGATCCTAAGTCTATTGGTCGTGTTGATGTTGCAACTGTTTGCCTCCCTTTCCTTTATTTCAACCATTTCGGTCTCTTCTCAGGATGAAATTATCAACAATGGTCCTCATCATGCCCTTCTTTCTTGCAATTCTTGCAAGAGGGATTCTCTTCCTTTCTTGCCACTGAATTTGCCTTCTTTCCATTCCACTTCCTTTTGTCCTCTTTTCTTGAAGACAGTTCCCCTGATACAACAACCCTTGTTTTCCCTGCCTCATTGTATGTTTCTTGAACATAAAATTCATCAATATTAGTAGGTCCAAACATAAATACAGTGTTACGAATATGTGTAGATAAACCTCCTATATACTTCATAAGAGTTTCTTGGGTATGTAAAGGAATATCTAACATCAATGTCATTTTACAAAATCCATCTATGTATTCTTGCACTATTTTTCCTTTTCTTAGTTTAATACCTTTCCATTCAATTAACGATTTATGTTTATAACCCAAAGGATATAATTGTTTTCTAAGTGCAGAAACAAAGACTTTCCATGATGGAAATACATTACCCACTTGTTGCGTGTCATTTTGCAACTTTCTTTACTGCCAGATGAGCGTTGTGCCTGCAAGTCGAAGCGATTCAAACTTTATTTGAGTTGCCTCATCCTTGATTTGTTTCACATTGCAATAAAATTCCATCTTTCTGATCCAATTGTCAAGCCTCTCCGCATTAACTTCACAGTAATACACGGGTAATTCATATTTCACATCAAGCTTAAGTAACGACATTTATTGTTTATGTTTATGGGAATTTTTTCATGTGGTGGATTTAGAACTTGAACTTGAAGAAGAAGAAGTTGATGGAGAAGAAGGAGATGAAGGAGGAGTTTGAGGAGGATCCTCTCCTTCTCCATTTTTGAGCTTTGAATATTCACCTAGAACCAGTCTCTTTCATTCCAATTAATCCTCATATAAAACCTTCATCATCTCCAACATGAAAAATAAAGTCTTTCGAAACTCTTTCTCATCATCAGAAAGTCCCTCTTTCAATGCCATCTTCTCACTTTGAGAATTTCTCTTTCTCGATCCAATCTCAGGATTCTCTTCAATAAGCTCACCTTCACCATGATTCAAATTTTCCCTGGTAATAATGCAAACTCAAAAACCAATCATCAACTAGCTCTGATACCACTTGATCTGAAAATATCTTTTAAAGACAATGGTTGAGTTTTTAAAGCATGTGTTTATTAACCATTTAGGAAATTGATAAAAGAGGAAGAATTAATGATGAAACATGGCAGCCATAAATCAATATACATATCTAGAAATAAACATGAAGAATCAACAAACCATAAAAACAAAATTTGTTAACAGAGTTTGGCAAGGTTGCCTACATCTCCAGGCCTTTGTCTCAGTGGACGAGGATATCTTATTAATTTATTGAAATTCTCAAAAAGTAAATAAAAATTGCATCAAATGGATTTCATATTGGTCTCATTGTGTTCTACTTGACCTCATAAATCCAATGCAATGGACGACACTAAAAAAGACTCAGTGTAGCTCCCAGAAATGGCCTCCAAATCTTGGCTAGTTCGTTGGATTCTCTGCATAAAACTTACTATTCTGCATAATTAATTATAATTTGACCTATATAGTTGCAGTGGTAAAACTTTTTCTTTAAAAATTATAGGTCATGGGATCAAATCCCAACAATACCCAACTTGTGGCATGAAATCGACATCGAATATGGGTTGAAATCTCCTTGATATTCCGTAAAATATGCAATATGGTTTTAACTAAAACATATCATAAAGTCAAAATCCACTTCGAGCACATAGCTAAGTGAAGCACACCTTTTTATGGTTTAGCAAATCATAGCATAACAACAAAAATATCTAAGGGAAGCACACATTTTTATGGTTTAATAAACCATATCATAACAACCAACTATGGTTTATAACCATATGATATCAATGTGGCATACAATATCCCTTTTTAGATGGCACTTTATACACTTTATAATATATTCTTGGCTTATCTCATGGAATTAATATCTTAGAATAAGGTTTTGATTTTTTTTAAATCCATATAATATGATTTAAAAACCCTTTAATATAATGTGGCATGACACTTTCAGTTAGCACATTTTTATGCCACAAGATATTAAATTGATAATAAATATAACATTTCCACATCACATTAATACAATCATCTGTCCAGTCACCATCCATTGGCACATGTACTCTAATACAATCATCTGTCCATTCACCATCCATTGGCACATGTACTCTAATGCTGCCACACCATTTTTTGACTAGTTTGATTTTTTTTTACTTGTTTATGCAAAACTTTCGAATGCGATAACTTTCGCATACAATGTCATATTTACAATCCGTTTGAATCATAGAAAATCTTGTGATGAGCACTACATGATAATTTCATTTTCTTGAGCATTCAAAAACTTTGATTTTTGAGCCTTTCTGGATCCATTTTGGATCACTGTCACAATCACTGATACTGTCACTACCTCTGATAATCAGCCTGTAATAAACCTTTCATCCAACCTGTCACTGTCACATAAAATTGTAATCTATCACTTTCCCTGTCACTGTATATGTCATTAATATATCAACCACATTCACTCATATAGACCATATCAACATCAAGTATCAAAACCATGTACCACATTGTACCTCAAACATGCATCATACCATATACTATAAGATATGCCTAAAATAGAGGCCACTATCACAAATATCTGCCTCTAGAAATGGAGAATAACAACCATATACAATGTACCAAGGATATATCTCAATCATGTATCAATGACACCAAAACATGGACCTCAACCATATACAAAAAAGGGTCTCCAAGACATGGCTTAAGCATGTGCCATACCATCCATGATACAATCCTCAACCAAACATATAAAATACATAGCTTTAATGATAAAGAAGACATGGTACATACAATACCATATCAATAAACCAACCTTGTGCATGCCATATTCAGTAAACAAGAGATACTATATTATTCAAACCCTTTTCACATATCCACAACTTTATTCTCTAATACTCACGAATAAGTCACTTTTATCCACTATAGCCTTTGTACATGCATTCCCTTATGACCCGTAACCCGTAGATACCTAAAATACTAGGGTTACTCACATTTTCTGCAAGTCTGAGACTTTCACCTTGGACCTTGCTTCAAAACCTCAAACTTGCTACCTCAAGCTCAACTTCATATTCTTCAATAGATGAATTATTTTTCATAAGATAGATAATCGACAAAGATGTGTTTGAATTGTACTTATGAAAGACTCCTTGAGGGGTATTTATACTTTTTCTAAGTAATTTATTTTCTTAATTTTCGGGTTTCTTGTTACAACCACTGAACCCTTTCATTAATTGTCTTGTAACTAACTAGGGGGTTTGTAACCCATCTTTAGGTCTTCCAACTTGATGACCTCATAACTTCTCAATTGATAGGAACCACGTGGCATACCATGTAACACTGAAAAATACATGAAAATGACTATCCATCTATGACTATGTTACATAGATTTACATTATCCTTTATGTCCTTATTCCTCAAATAACATGTGGTTGAATGACCATACCTATGATGATTCTTGTATATTCCTTCAAAGTGTCTTCCCATGAGGGCCACTCTTAGAGGTACTCCATAAAGGGACCACTTTGGAGACTTATCCAAATAAACCCATCACATATTTTGATATCAATGACAACCACTGTTTGTTGACATCAATGAAAATGAAATGTCCAACAATCTCCCTCTTTGGCATTGATGGCATGGTAATACGCATGATCTCCTTGTGACCATCTCTCCTCTATGATCAACACTCCCCCTGTATTTACACATCTATTATTTCTCTCAATTTCCATGACTTTCTTCTTTCTCTCCCCCTTTGACATTAATTGAAAAGGGTGATTCTCCTTGGGATGCTCCCCCTGCATACAAGCCTCTTCTTTCTCTTCATGGTGCTTCCTCGTGTAAATATTTTATGTATATGAAAAGAATTCAAAATATTATTTACTTGGATTCTTTATGTCTTCTCCTTCTCTCCCCATGTCTTACTATTTCTGATGGCGTGTACATCACTGTGGGGAATAAAAAACTCCAAAGTTTATGTTCAAGATACTCAAATATCTCCCTCACAAGAGGTTTGGTGAACATATATGAAATCCACTCTTTTGTCCCAATGTACTCTATCTTGATGTTCTTCTCTATAACATCTTCCTGTAGAAAGTGAAAATTGATCAGAATGTGCTTCGTCTTGCAATTCATTATGGTATTCTTATAGATATTGATAACACTAGTGTTATCACAGAGTATTAGAATAGGCTTATCATATTGCATATGTATATCCTTCAAGGTCTTCTTCATCTAGAGAACTTGTGTGCAAAATGTTTTCATTGCAATATATTTTTCTTTTGTTGTGGACAAATACACTGATGATTGTTTCTTTCTCAACCATGATACCAAACACTCACCTAAGTAGAAATCTTCTCTACTTGTACTTCTTCTATGATCAATTCTACCTGCCCAATATGAATCTGTGTAGCCTACCAAAGATATATCATTCCCTTTAGGATACCATAATCCAAAATCTTATGTTGCCATGAAATATTTGAATATTCTCTTTACTTCCACAACATGAGTTTCTTTCGATGCTTCTTGAAATCTCGCAACTTGTGAAATTGCTTGCATCACATATGGTGTTGATATTGTCACATAAAGTAAGCTATCAATCTTCGATCTGTAGAGTCTCTTATTTGCACCCTTATATTCATAATCCTTTCTCAACTTGAAACCGATATCCATAAGAGTAATTATGGGTTTGTTTTCTTCCATTCCAAACTTATTTATAATTTCTCTGATGTACTTAGTCCAAGATATGAAAATACCTATATCACACGGACATATTTGTAATCCGAAAAATAAATTCAAGTCATTGAGAAAATACATTTCGAACTCATTCTCCATGTCTTTGAAAAAATTCTAACTCATCCTGTCATCATCGCTCCCAAAGATAATATCATCTACATAAAATTCAATTATCAATATATTGTCTCGATACACTTTTATGTAGAAATTGTTGTATGAATTTGCCTTCCTAAATCCTTGTTGTTGTAGATAACTATCCAATATTGAATACCATTCTCTGGGGTACTACTTGAGTCCATATAATGCTTTCTTCAACCTGAAAACATAATATTCCTTTTCTAATAGTATAAACCATTCAGGTTGTTTGATGTAGACTTCTTCTTCTAATTCTCCATTTAGAAAGGTTGATTTTACATCCATCTGATACAAATGGATTCTTTTGGAACATGGATGGGATAATATGAATTTGATTGTTTCCATCTTGGAAACTAGAGAAAAGGTCTCTTCATAATGTATACCTTCAATCTGAGTATGTCCTTTGCATACTAACCTTGCTTTGTTTATGGTTACCTTTGTATCCTCATTCAGTCTGTTTCTAAAAACCCACTTTTTGCCAATCCAGTTCTTGTTCTTCGGCCTTGGAGCCAATTACCATGTGTCATTATTCTCTATCTGATATGATTCTTCATCCATAGCCTTGATCCAGTGTTCATCGTTGCTAGATTCTTCAAAATTTCTTGGTTCAACTATAGATAATAGTGCTAGATGCCTTTGTTCTAGTGAACATATTATTCTTCAGGTTTCAACCCATGCATCTTTATTTCCAATAATTTGTTCTAGTGGTTCATTTTTTTGTACTCATCGGATAGGTTTCTTGGGAGGTATTTGCTTCTCCTCTTCCTCTTTATCTTTATCTAACTACTCTTCTTATTCTTCCTCTTCTTCTTATACTTCTTCTTTTAGATCTTCTTTGTCATCTTGCTCTTCTGAATATTTTCTTCTTTCTTTGGCCTTCCATACATCTATCTTGTCAATCATTACATTGATGATTTCCACGATTTTGCTAAGTCTTGGACTGAAAAATTTATATGCTTTGATTTTTCTTGAATACCCAACTAGTATTCCATTATCAACTTTTGATTCAAACTTCCCAATTCTTCCATATTCTCTTTTGATATAGCATTTTCTTCCAAACGCTAAAAAAATACTCAAATTTGTCGATCTTCCTTTCCATAAATCATTGGGAGTCTTATAAATATTACTTCTGAGCATTTCTCTATTTAGGATATGAACTATTGTATGTATTACTTGTGCCCAAAATATGTCAGTCAAATTGGAATCTTTCAACGTGGTTCTGGCTATTTCATGTATTGTTTTGTTCTTCCTTTCGACCACTCCATTTTGCAGAGGTGCCCTGGATGTTGAGAAAGATCTCTTTATTCTATATGTTCCACATAAATCCATGAATTCATTTGATGTAAAAGCTCCTCCATTTTATGATATTAAGCACTTGATTTTCAAGTCCATCTTGGTTCCAATCGTATCTTTGTATATCTTGAAGTCTTCGAATGCTTCTAATTTCTTGCTGAAAAGGAAAACTGTAGTCATTCTTATGTAGTCATCAAACAGTAACATAAAATATTTATTTCCATTTAATCCCTTTATTCTTGTAGGTCCACATCGGCTAGTGTGTAAAATATCTAATAGTTGTTTCATGGAGTACACCTTTTATTTGAACTTGGTACTGGTTTGTTTTCCTTGTAGACAATGCTCACATAGAGTATTTTTTGGATTTGAGATCTCAGATAGTTATTTCATTTATTACTTTCTTCTAATTTTGACAACTTTATCAAATTTCATGTGACCCATTCTTTTGTGCTAGAGACAACTTTCATTTTCTTTTCCTAACCAACATCTTTCCCTTCCAATTTCATTCAGGACATACATATTGTTTGGTGTTATTTGAGTTGTAGCCACAAATTTTACTAATCCTTCTCTCCTTATATCACACTTTTCTTTTTCAAACATAAATTTTTGTCCTTGATAACACATTTGACTTGCACTTAGAATAGTGTGCTTCATATCTTCGACTAGTAGAACATTTTTTTCCTTGGCATGTTTTCTTCCAATCTTGACTGTGCCTCTACCTATAATTCTAGTTGATTTATTATTTCCAAATGAAACTGATCCATCACGTTCCTTCTTCAGGGTGATAAAACCATTCTTGTCACTTGTCATATGATTTGAACAACCACAACCAACATTCCACCCAATTTTTTTGTGTTGAGCTTGTAGAGAAAGTTAACATTCTTTAGTGTTGCATTGATCCTACTTCATTCTCCATATATTTTGTGGCTCCTATTTGATATTATACTTTGGTTCCCTTGAAGGAACAATCATTCTACAATATTTGTCCATGTGTCCAAAATTGTTTCACTTGTAGCACTCGACTTCATTACTTAGTGAACCAAAATTGTTGTGATTTATGTTATGTGCTCCATGTGACTTTCTAGTATAATTGTTGTTTGAATATCCTTCATTGTCTGTTCAATTCCTAGCATAGGCTCTATAGTTTGTCGCTTTGTGTCCAAAAATATTACAAGAATAACATAAACCAAGAAAAATAGTTTGATCACTGGATGTAGGGTATATTTTGAATGATATTGCTCTTCTGAAGACTTATTATTCTTGAGATGTTTCTTATTACTGTTGGACACACCTACCACACTTAGAGGGGGGGTGAATGAGTGTGGGGATCTTTTTCCCAAAACTTCCCCCTTACACAAAACTCATTAGTTAGCATTCAACATTTTACTAATTACTCATTGTTGTCATTTATAACCAGTTAGATGTGAACACATATCAACAATATATATCAACAATATATCATCAACAAGTCATCACCACAAGGAACACAAAGAACACAAGATGTATGTATAGTTTTCTTTTTATTACGGACTAGAATCCTTGGGGGTTTTCAACAACAAATGAATAAAGTACAACTCTACAAGAGCACAAAATATATCATGCAAGACTCAACTTACACACTCAACACCAACTAAGATGAGGCAACAATCCTCAACAAATATCAATCTGCAACAAGTACACGACCTGTCAATAGTGCATCACACGTATGTACATGCCCTAGCAGTATTACAGCCCGCATGTATATGCGCCCAAGTAGTAATACAACCTGCATATACCTTCTGAGATATTAGGGTTTATCCTTTTCATCACATGCTTAGATCCTCTGCAACCTGCAATCACATTTTCTTCTATATCTCATTGTTCAAACTAGCCCACAGTCAGTCACAACTCATCCAAGCTATCCAATAGTCTATTCATGCTCCACAACCAATCAATATGAATGCTATCTCAATCATGTATAAACAACTAGTATACCATAGAAATCATGTCACCACTGAATCAGAAGAGTACTTCTCACTCCATCAACCAACATAGACTACATCACAGTAGCCATACCAAGAATTCCCTAAGAATTCAAAACACAAAAAGATATACTATCAATTAAGACAATAATGTAATCATACCAGTGTCTCAATGACAGATCTGAGCCCATAGAATGCAGATTTGGAACCTGCTTTAGTCTTGAACAACTTGTCATCAGTTCAAAAACAAATCTCCATGATTTTATCCACTATACACTCCTTGTACACAGACATCCTGCGTATTGTATGCACCTTGTACACAAACAACTTGCGTATACACACCATATACATAGAAAGCCCGTGTACGCACCAGGAAATAGGGTTTTTGAATCTCTAAGACTTTTGACGTCAAGATCTTCGATATTGCTGAAACTTTGATGTGTCCATGAGATCCTCCTCATGCTCTCATTCTCGAAATAGATCTCCAATCATGCTCAAGAGATCCACACCAAAATGCTCTCATAAGAATCTCTCCATCAACACTCCAAAAGATATTCTCACAAGAATCTTTCCATTGATCCACAAAAAGGTTGCTTTGCAAGAGACCATTGCTATCTTATTTATACTTTCATCCTTTAGCTCACATGACCCATTTCTAGGTTAACTTTCCATAAATAGAAAGTTCTCCAATACTTTATCATTTAAATATTCCTGCTTGATTTTATTACCTTACTTTATCATTTCTTGATTTTGTCACTTCTCTTTATTATTTAAATAATCCACCTTGACTTTGTCACTTTACTTTATCATTTAAATAATGATTTATTCTTTTAGGTCACTTTGACTTCTTTTACCTTGGGGGCTTCAAGCCTTCATACGGGGGTCGTCCAACTTCGTAAGGACATAACTCTCAAACCACGAGGAGTTGTGTGTCATTCCACATACCACCGGAAATTGCATGACAAACACTATCCATCTAGGATAGTTTCACCAACAACTTCATTTATCTTCATCTCATAATTCCAAATACAAGAATGGGTCCTCCAACCATTCTTCTAGGATAACTCAATATGCAAAGCGTCTTCCTATGAGAGATTTCACCATAAGGATACCACTTTGGAGTTCATCCATTTTTGCACCTTATCAATCATCATATGACAATAATGAGTCATCTATACATTTTTCCAACAATGCATCATATACCAATGAAACCACATCGATCCATCTTCATCATGTATCAATGAAAACTCATTGATCCATCTTCATCTATGCAT